>CAUYSK010084299.1:0-45817 GCA_963575035.1 Avahi laniger
GGTGGCGCATGCCTGTAGTCCCAGCTACTCGGGAGGCTGAGACAGTAGGATTGCTTGAGCCCAGGAGTTTGAGGTTGCTGTGAGCTAGAATGACACCACGGCACTCGCCCCAGGAAAGAGAGTGAGACTCTGTCTCAAAAAAAAAAAAAAATAGTAAAAAGTGGAACCAAGGCCAGGCACGGTGGCTCATGCCCATAAACCCAGCATTCTGGGAGGCCAAGGTGGGAGGAGAGGATCACCTGAAGCCAGTAGTTTGAGTGAGCTATAAATGCACACTGTACTCCAGCCTGGATGACAGAGCAAGAGCCTGTCTCTAAAAATTAAAAAAAAAAAAAAAAAGTAAATGTATCAATTAAACAATAGAGGCTGAGGCTGGGTGGGTTGGTGAGCGCCTTTAGTCCCATGGACACAGTAGGCTGAGGCAGGAGGATCGCCTGAGCCCAGGAGTTTGAGGTTGCAGTGAGCTAGATTGTGCCACTGTGCTCTGGCTGGGGCGACAGAGTGAGACTGTCTCAAAAAAAAAAAAAAAAAAAAAAAAGTTTAACATACTCTGGCACATTCATATAATGGAATACCATGTGGCCATCAGAATGAATGACGTAGATTTACATGTGCTGGTAAAAAAAAAAAAAAAAGCTATTCTATGAAAAAAAAAAAGTGATGTTAATTGTCCCACTTCTTTTAATATATATCTTTTAGTACTTACCCTGTGCAGGAGGAAATTACAGCACAGAAACAGGAAAAAAGGAAGAAACAAAAACATACTTTTGTATATGAATAGAAAAAATCTAGAATAATATTAAAATTGTTAACAATTGGTTACTCTAAGGAAATGGGATGGGAAGGTTAACTTTTTTCTGTGGTATGTATTTCTATTTGGGTTTGTTTTTGGTTTTTTTTTTTTTTTTTTTTTTTTTTTTTGACAAGGTCTTTCTCTGTCACCCTGGCTAGAGTGCAGTGGCATCATCATAGCTCACTGCAACCTCCAACTCCTGGGCTCAGGCAATCTTCCTGCCTCAGCCTCCATAGTAGCTGGGACCACAGGTGTGTGCCACTACACTTGGCTAATTTTTACATTTTTTGTAGAGACAGGGTCTTCCCCTCTTGCTCAAGCTGGTCCTGCACTCCTGGCCTCAAGTGATCTTCCCACTTTGGCCTCCGAAAGTGCTAGGATTACAGGCATGAGCCACCGTGCCCAGCCTATTTGGGTTTTTTTAATAACTCACTCAAAAGTGTATATTACTTTTATAATTTTTTTCTACGAGACAGGGTCTTGCCATGTTGCCCAGGCTGGACTGAATCCAAACATCGAAATCTTGGGCTCAAGCGATCCTCCCACCTCCACCTCCTGAGTAGCTAGGACTACAGCTGTGTGCCACTGCGCCCAGCCTACTTTTATAATTTTAGAATATTTACTTATTTATTTTTTTGAGATAAGGACTTGCTATATTGCTTAGGCTGGTCTTGAACTCCTGAACTCAAGAGATCCTCCCACCTCAGCCTTCCAAGTTGCTAGGATTACAGGTGTGAGCCACCATGCCCAGCTTATAGTTTTTTTTAAAGAAAGAACATAACAGCCTTCCACCAGCTTCCACCTTACCTGGCTGCTCTGCCCTCTCTCCTTGAAGACAGTGAAAATAAGATAGGAAGGTTAAGCACTCCCTTGGCCCCTGGGCTGGATGGAAGCCTCTATTCTGCTACCCCCAGCCTGTTCCTGTACTCCCCGTCCCTGTCTGCCCTTCCACTCCAAAGCCAAGAGGAATGCCCTGCATTCTGAGGGTGTCCTCCCTAGCTGTCTTTCAGGTGACATGCAATGTGCCATCTTTCTTGGTTTCCAGACAGTGAGCACAGGCTTCCCATCTCGCTGTGTGTAGCAAGCCAAGGCAGCTTCTACTTCCTTTCAATTCGTGCAAAACACAGTGTAAGTAAAATCGAAAACTCCCCTTTTAGGTAAGCATCTTACGTAAAAGATGAGCCAGCTGTTAAACGCAAAGGTGTTGGTCCTGTCTTTTCTGCTAAGATTGTTTATAAGGACATTTCTGTCTCGCACAGACCTGGTACAGTCATGACCAAGGTGGGGTAAGGGTGACTGTAACCTGGACCTCCCCTGGGGACACGGAGACCCAGGAGGGAGGGAGAGAAGTCTTCAGTGTCTCTCCCAGCTTTGTGCTGCTTCTATACAACCAGCACAAACGTTCCCTGTCCTTGCAGCGGGTGGACCATCTGGCTGGCTGGGTGAGGACTCCCTGGGCTGTGGGGGCTCCCACACTGGCTGCCACATTCCCATCACTCAGCGAGGGGACTGGGAGGGCCACAGGCTGTGCCATCCAGGACGCCCCCCACCGGTCACATCTGTTTTTCCCTTCCCTTGAGGGACTGGAGGATGCTCTGGAGTGGGAGGCCCTAAAGCCTAGAGACTAAGTCTTTGTTCTTAACTATTTTAGTTCTAGTCTGGTTCAAGAAGATGCCTAGAATCTTCCCTACAGACCCCACTGTGCTCTGTCCCCACAACAGGATCTAGCACCTGCCTCCCTCCCCAAATCCACGTCTTTTGACGAACTGCCCCTCTGCCTCCTGTCTGGGTGCCCCTCTGGTCTCCTGGTCCTTAGGATTCAGAGATACCATCTCCTAGAGGAACCAAGAAGTATCTTTTCCCATCCATGAATAACTCTTAACAGTTTGTGGGCTGCTATAGCTCCACACAAAGGCGGTAGCATCCTATGGTCACCACAGCCACAGTCTGAATCTGCCTCCTGCCAGTCGCCCCGGGGTCTGTGAGGAACCAACAGGCGGGGGAGGAAGGCTTAGCAGGGCATGGCCTCAGAGCTGGTAGGAAAATGTCTCTCCACTGCCTGGGCGATGGCAAGGGGTAAGCAGGAGGTGGAAGAACTGGACTGGTGACACTCGGGTTGGCTGGGCCCTGGGCTGGGCAGGAGCTGGGGTCAAGGCATACTCCTGCGAGGACCTAAGAAACTTCATCTCACCTGGTGGAGAGGCCAACCTGGTCCTGCAGATCAAAGGGCTGCAGCTGCCCCAGGTTGGCTTCCGAAGGCCCACCATCTGCCTCCTCCACTGAATTGGCAGCCCGAGCTTTCGTAAAGTCCCGCCTCGGACTCTCAGCCAGGATCATGCTGCCTGCTGCAGGGCCTGCCCCCTTCACTGCCCCCTACCGCTGGCCAGGCACCAGCTTCCAAACGTCTGGCAATGAAGGGAGCAAGAGGTCCCAGCAAAGTTTCACAGCCTCCAAGGGAAAGGGAAAGAACACGGCACTCTAATGGGGACAAGATTTTGTTTTGAGGCTCTGATTCATTCTAGAGAAGCCAAGCCCTGGAAAGGGGCAGAGCAGGACAGAGAGGATAAGCCATATCTCTGGGACTCAGGAGCAAAGCATTCTAGAAATCAGTCTGTCCCTGGCTGCCTCCAGCGGCCAAAGAAGCTCTTGGGGGCAGAAGCACAGGCAGAGGGGACGTGCTCTCTTGTTTAGGGGTTGGTGTCTGGCTGCCTAGTCCCTTTCTTTCATTCATCTATTTATGGGGTGCCTACTATCTCCCAGGCACTGTTCTAGAAGCTGTGGATGTATCTGCTGGCCAGCTGAGGCAGGAACAGCTCAACTCTACTTGGGTAGTCGGCAGGCCTCAGAGGACATACAGGACGAAGAGGAGGCAGCTGGGGGGAGGAGGGAACTGGTGGGTCAGGACATCATGTCACTGTAATTCAGCTCAGCTCTCCCAAGGGGTGTTCACTGGTCTTGTTTCCAGGACAGGAATCCACCCCACTGGTTCCAAACCAAGACATGCCTGCGAGCAGAGTCCCCTCCACTGCCGTCTGGCTCCCTAGACCAGGAGACCGCCAATCACCACCTGGGTCACCCCTTCCAGAAAGTGATTCTGAGGCCCACTCCAAAACACCTCATCTCCTAGCCTGGCCCCCGTGAGGGAGCATCTGCAAATTTCTTTCTTCCATCCGGCTTGCCCAGGTATCACCAAAGTGTCACAAGCAGCCAAACCTTTTGGGTCAACAGGGCCTCCACTGTGGAGCGTCCCAAACATCACCAAGGTGCCTAGTGAAGCTCTCGCTTGGTGCAGGTGGCCTGGAAGGCAGGCACTTCAGGCACCTGAGAGCATTTTCCTGGGCTTCCCAAGTGCCCCAGGGCCATACTGGAGTGATGGATGCCTCATCCTCCAACCTCGGCCACTGTCTCTGGGTGGAGAGAGGCCCCTCTCCAGCTCTCTCCCATTTGGGGAGCTAGCAGTTGCAGACAGGGATATTCTCAGGTGGCTCTGGGGTCCTGGATGGGGTTCATTCTCTCTCCCCCACTGGGCAACATTTCCCAACATGAGGAAGGTCTTGCAAGGACTGTTCAAAGCCTCAGAGACATACTGCTGCCTCAGTGTTGCTATGGAGACAGCAACAGTTTCTAAGACAAAGCCCTTCCCTCCGCCTCCTGGGAAACCTGGTCTTTCTGCAATGCTCATCCTGAGACACAATGAAAACTGGGCATTTTCAGCATCTCTAGTCTTCAGGCTCTTCCCTCCACCAAGGAGGGGGGTGGAAGGATCCCACCGTGGCATTTCCTGTCCCCAGCCAAGAAAGGAAGTTGAAACACACAGGCTCAGGAGCAGAGAGCAGCCCGTGACTCCCTGTTCACGCCCAGCCTTGGTTGCTCTGTGTCTCTGTCTGGACCAAACGCCCTTCCAACCCTCCTCATTGCCTCACAGCTGCGCACAGATGTCTCTGGATAAATGGGCCCAGAGCAAGCAGTGAATGGCTCCTTTTGCGCCAAGGACCTCTATCTTCTGTGACTCTGCCAGAAAGAATCACCTGTTGCTATGAAGCAAGATGCTAGTTTGGTTTGGGGCCCTTGCTCCTGCCCAACTGTTGGGGAGACTGGCGGCAGGGGCAGGAAAGGCCTCTAGTGGGATTTTTCACCAAACATCAGCCAGGAGTCTGGTTTCAGCTCTTTTCAGAGAATTAGGAGCCTTGGAAACTGGGTGTTGGCCTCAAGCAAAGTTCAGCTTTGGAATTCTGCCTCCCCATCCACCGCCAACGGACAATGGAGAACTGAGCCTGTCCCGGAAGGATTAAGGTGTCAGGGTCCCACAGCAACCCCGCAGCTGGCAACCCACATCCTGCCAGGGCCCCCGCAGACAAGGCCAAGGAGGCCAGAACCCCTCCTGGAGGCTTGTCTGGGGCTCACCTCATGATGAAGTTGTGTCCGTCCACGTCCTGCCCGTAGCCAGAGCCCCGCAGGTTGCCCGAGTTCCCCACCACGGCACAGCGCCGGCACTGGTGGGGGTCCCGGACGCGGTAGGGGTTCTCCCCCGGTACGATCTGGAACAGCTTCTCCAGCACCTCGTTGGTGTTGTGTGATTTGAACTGGGGCTGCAACATCTGTGGAGGGAGTGCAGAGGCGTGTGAGCAGGGAGGGGCTCCGGCCTCCCTCACTCTGCCCTTGGTGTCTAGTGTCCATGCACACAGACCTCTTTACCCAGAGCTCTGTCAGGGACTGGGGACTCTCTCTGAGCAGCAGGATCCTCCTCTCTCTCAACAGCAGAGTCCCTGGTTATATGTGAGTCTCACTATCAGGCAGCGGGGGCCCTGCTAGTCACAGAGCTGCTCTGAGGCACTGGAGGGCGCTCGGGTCAAGGTGCCAGGCAGCACATTCTCCAGGGACCCGCAGGCCTGTGCCACAAAGCAGGGCAGCTTCGCTTGGGGGCTCCTTGCCGATCAGCCTACAGGGGCTGACCCTGGGACTCAGCCTGGTGGCTGGCGGCTGTCAGAGCTGCTTCCAGAGCAATATTCATGGGATACCAGGAGCTGCTCCCGGAGCCCTGGGGAAGGGCAGGGAAGCATGTAAATTCTTTCAGAGCCAGAATGGCTGGAATAGAACTGGGTCCCCCTTCCCAGCAAGAACAGGGGCGGCAATCAAATGCCTGCGGGCCAGGCAGGTAACACCGGGAGCGAAGGGCTGGTGGGGCCCATGGCAAACAGGAGATTCTGTGCCCTGTCAAACAGGGGCAACTTCAGCCGAGCATTGCCGTGTGGGAGCGTGAGCCCAGAAGGGCCAAATTTTCTAATTTTTCAAGAGAAGCTAAAAATACGGACTTCACGTGAAATATCCTGACTTCTAAATGTTGGTAACTAATGCAGTATTTTTAAAACATTGAGTGAGCTGGACTTGGCCCAAGGGCCACCAATTGGTAATGTCAAAACAAGGGTTTTAACATATTCTGTGGATGGAGCCATAACTCCACGGGTTTGTGGCTGAGCAGGAGCTGCTCAGGAGATCTGTCTGGACAGGGAACGTGGCTCTGAGACAAGAATTCCCAAGTTCATGGCAAAAGGGGGTGGATGTGGGGAGCAGGGGAGAAGCATATTGGCCGCTGAGTTCCATCCTGTGGGCAGGAGGCCTGGCCTGTTCATGGGGCATGCACCTCTGCCCAGAGGCCCATCCTGGCCCCATATGGCCACCACCGAAACTATGACCTTGGGCAAACCCTTGGTACTCTCTGAACCTTGACTTCCCCCATAAATGAAGGCCATGACTCTGAACAACAGGCAGGACCCTTTGAGGTCTTCCCTCAGGGGCTCCTTTCCAATCAGCCTTTAAGGGGTACCACATGGGACTCCTGGTGACCCTCCTCTGCAGACCCCAGTCTTGGGCACTCTGGGCCGAAGGCAGGTTCTATGGAGTGGTTCGGATAAGCCTGATCACATGAGCTCATCCTCACACTGTCCCTGAACTGAGAAAAGGGCAACTCATGCTCCCTGAGAGCTGAGCAGGGAATGCAGGGAGCCGGTCGTGGGCCCCACCCTGGACCCCACCCATGTGGCAACCAGATGGCCTGCAGAGGCTGGGGAGCGATGCTGCAAAGGCCGGATGAGGTGGTGGGAATTAGAAGCAGCAGAAAGGTGACCCACTGGAAGGACGGGAGGACCTGTGCACAGAATCCCCAGCCTTCAGCTCCCTTGAGCAGGATACGATGCTTTCTCTTCCCAGCCAGAAAGAAGTCTTTTCCAGCAACTGTAAAGAACCAAGCAAGTGGCTCTTGTGGTGTTTGCAATTATTTTGAGCCAACATTTACAAATTAGGATATTTAGTTTAAAAATCTGGATTTCTGGGTCCTCTTAAAAGGTCAGCACATGCAGCAGTGTGGGCTGCATTCTTGCACAGCAACAACCACTGGAGCCCCAGGCTGCCTCCTTCACAAAGGCAGCCCTCCCCAGGCAGTGTTCCTCCCTTCCCACCGTCTTCTCCCTAGGACCTGTCCTCTTGCCAGGCCACCTGCCCAGTGTGGTAGGCACTTTTGGTTTATGCCTGGCTTCTAGAGCACTAGAAAATAATAGTTCTCTCTCCTTCCAGGTCAAAGTTTGCTTTGCTCTCCACTCATCTGTGATTCTAGCACATGGCTCTGGGGGCCAGAAAACAGCCCAAATCCAAGAGCGGGCTCTAAGAGTGACTCCTAATCAGAGGGGCAGATCCCTGGAGAAGGGGTGGCAAAGGGGAGGCAGGAGGGCCACAGCACTCACCATCCACCACCTCTGGACATCCGGGGGAAGATCCATGTTCTCTCGGGTCCAGACGGGGGAAATGTTGCTGTCAAAGTGGCTGTCAAACCAGTCGGAGGTGCCCGTGTCGCCCATGCAGCGGCGGCAGGCACAGCTCTTGCCTGCGAGCCCATCCTTGCTGAGGCGCTGCAGGCCGGCATAGCCGGGCACCAGCTTCACCCGGTGGGTGCCCCCCAGGGCCCCCGAGTCCAGGTAGGGCAGGGTGGCCATGCTGTGGTGTGAGTAGGTGAAGAGCAGGGACATGATGAACACCAGCAGGAAGGCCACGGAGAGGAACCACACCCGCAGGGAGCACTTCATGGTGCCGGCGGGGAGGCAGCCGTCACCGCGGCCACTCCTTTCCCAGCCCACTGAGGGGCCAGCGACAGCACAGTCTGCCTATTCTGGCACCACGTGCAAAGGGCATAGGGGCACGTGCCGCAGCAGGGGACAGCGGCAGGGGCCCCTCGCCCACACCTTCCTTCAAGGTAAGGAGAAAGCACGTCAGCAGGAGTGGCTGCCCTGTCCCTGAGCCACTTGGGCCCCTGCTTAGGGCTTCATCGGATCTCTCCGTCACTAGCTGGGCCACAGAGGCTCTGCCTCTCCCGCTGCCCTGGCGAGGGGGAGGTCAGTCCATCCCAGCCCTCTAGTCCCTTGGGATTTCTGGCTGCCGGCTTTGGGGGGCCCCCGCTTTGGTGGCTTGAAACAATCCAGTCTGGAGCAGTTGGGGTCCTTGTGGTTCATGGGCAGACACTGAGGCGGCTCCTCGTCCCCTGCAGCGGGGAAGCCCTCGTCCTCCGATTACAGCAAAGAGCGCGTGGGCTTCAGGGGGCCTGGGTTCCCCACGGGAGTCATCCCCAGCTTGGATGGCCCAAACCCTCTGCCAGAGGAGGGGAACCAGAACCCAACCTTGAGAAGAGAAAAACAGGAAGTGCCGGGGCTGTCAGAAAACTCTGTGACAGAGACCAAGATCCTCCTCATGTCAGGTTCTGCCCTACTGCTTCCCATCCGAGGTGCTGGTCCCTTCTCCAGGTGGCCACAGCCCCAGCTGCAGTCACATAGGGGTTGCGAAGCTTCTGCTCCTGCGGTGGGGTCCTCTGGTGCTGGGAACAGCTGCTGCTCAGGGGGCTGCCGCGTCCAACACAGTCTCATCAGCCGAATGTGCGTCAAGCTCCCCACCAGGGCGCAGGCCTCCTCCCTGGTGTTGCTAGCCGAGGCTGGGCGGCTGCTCTGCCCATCCCCGCTCCCCTGAGGCCAGCCTGTCTTGCCGTTAGCTCACGGTAATCCCCTGGCAGGTTCCCCTCACTTGCCAGGCGCCAGGCTGCCACAGCATGACCCTGAAATTGCAGACAGGAAAAATAATGTGCAGATAAGTCACACAGGCACCCAGGCTCTGCTCCAGCCCCACCCCCAAGTCCCAGAGGGACAAAGCTAGCAGTAGAGGAGACGCCCACTTAATCAGAGGGTGGACAAAAGCAAGGGCTCTCCCCTCTAACTCCGCACAGATAGCATCGCTCTGTCTGACTGCAGGGCTTTGGCGGACTAGCTTAGCCCTGAGTCCTCGCTTCTTAGCCAGACGGCAAACAAGGAATAGGGTAAAGTAATTTTCCTAGAATCACACAAGTCCCTGAAGTACCAGGTTTACAAAGTTCCTAGTCTAGCTATGTGCAGTTAATTTCAGGTGAGATGTAAGAGAAAATGGCCCAGAGAAGATCCCAGGGGACTGTGAACACTGGCTCCCTGACACAGTGCTCTGGAGGCCCCGTGGGAGGCCCCTCCCAGAAAGAAGGATGGGCTGGGCCTGGTCCCTGTGACTGTCCTGTCCTCTTGGCTGTGGATTACAGAGGAAGCATTGCTGGGTAAGCCTGGTGAACCATGAACAATCTTCCCAGCTCTGGTGCTAGGGGAGAATGGTGCTGTGTCAGGAGATGGGGTTGCTGGGCTCAGTACCACACCACCAACTAGCCCTCTGGGCAGCAGCCTCCATCTATCCATATACTAGGGACGAAAAGAACTGCGGGGTCCCTGAGAGCACTTGCAGCCTGAGGCCCCATGCTGCCCTGGCAGGCAGGAACAGGGAGAAGAGGCCGCCTGCGGGGCAGTTTGGGTATCAGCCCTGAGGAAAGGAGCTTGAATCCACAGCAGCACAGGGGAGCCTCAGCAAGAGCTGGAAAGCACGCTGAGAGGGGAGCCCTGAGCACTGGCCCCACCCAGGAGAGTCCTGTGAACAGGGCCACCTCCCCTCTCCCCATGGTCCCCTCTGCAAATCTGGCAAGCCCCGGTTCTCACCCGGCCCCTGGCCCAACAGCCCAGCCCGGCTCCCTCTCCTTGCTAAAGCTCTAGCCCTTCTAGGGTCCTCTGGCTGCTGCCAGCAGCTGCAGAGAAGGTCCCTCAGGCTCTGTGTCCAAGAAACTCAGCTGCCCTCTCCACTCGTGGTGGCTTAAATTTCTAAGGCCAAGCCAAACCACAAAGCCAGCAGGGAACGGAACTAGCACATGGCAGTAAGGAGGACGTTATCCTGGGTGGCAAGACGATGTTCATCCAGCATCAACAATGGAAAAGAAGTGAAGGAACTTACCAAAGGCCACAACCTTGTGAGAGCAGTTGAGCTTGGGACAGCCGGGGCACAGAAAGAAGCCCATGAGCTCCTTGAACCACCCAGGGCTCGAGGGGAGATGGCAGGAGACACACAGAGCTGGCTTCTGAGGTCAGCTGGCTTGGGATCACAGAGACCCCAACAGCACTGGCTCAAATGTGCTTCTCCCAATGTCCCACTCTGGGCACAGCCTTGGCTGAATGGTCTGTAATTAGGAAGCCAGGTCAGGTCTCTGCTGGCTGTCCCCTTGCCCGCTGCCATGCCCAGTGCCCAAGGAAAAGGACTCAGCATTTCAGGGTCCTGCTCCTGGCTTCCAGAGAACTGGGGAGAGCCAGTCCTGAGCCAGGTGGCCCTGGGAGGCAGAGTCGCTGTAGGCTGGGCCAGTGGTGGGAGTGAGGGGCCTCAGCTGGGGACACCTGGCTTCTGGTAGGGCTGCCCCACCGTGGCCCCTGCAGGCGAGGGCTGGGCAGAAGCTGGCACAGGAAGTAGCTCAATCAAGGAAGTCACTAACTCCTTGGGATTCTAAATCAACACAGGGCACCCGAGGTAACCGCTCTGCCTGCTGGGGAGAGGAAAATCCCTGGTTTCAACAACACGTTTGGGAAGAGCACAGAAGTGGAGCAGCTGGCAAAGGCCCCTGCTTTGGGAACCCCATGTCCAGGCTGTTCCCGGGAGCTTAAGCTGCTCTACTTGTGTTGAGAGCAAATGGAGGCACAAGGACGAGCTAAAAAATATCAGAGGCTCCTAGACATGCACTGAAACTCCCAGAAGTCAACCAGCGCTGACCCTCGCACGTCTCCTTCCCACCTGTTAAGTCTCCGTACCCCTCAGCTGCCCACAGCCTAACTGGGATCACCCCCTTCATTCAGGATAAGCCCATGTATACCCAGATATAAAAAGCTCAGGGGAGGGCACATACTTCGGCATCAGCCCCCACTCCTGGTGCCAGCAGAGGGATGCGGGCCAGTATTCCTGGGCCACCTGGCTGGTGGAGGAGCTTGTGAGCGTACTCGGCAGACACTGAGGGGCCAGCGCTGGGCCAAGGAGGCAGTGTGGAATAGGACAGGGTGCACCCAGCCCTGTCCTCAGGGAGCTTACGGTCTAGCGGCGAATACAAAGACACAGGCAATTACAGAGAGCCAGGAGAGAGGGCAGGAGTGCAAAGGGCTTCAGGAGGAAAGCAGCCTGGCCTGTTAAAAGCACAGCAAGGCAGGAGGATGTCAGAGGGAAGCCGGGAGGCTTGGAAGGCCAGAGGAGTTCGGATTTATTATGAATCTGATGGGAGGGTTTTGAGGAGGGATGTGTCGCAACCTGATTTATATTTTAAAATGGACCTTGGAGCAATTTTTTTTTAACTTAAGAGACCAGGTTTCGCTCTGTTGCCCAGGCTAGAGTGCAATGGCATGATGATAGCTCACTGCAGCCTCTAACTCCTGGGCTCAGGTAAATCCTCCTGCCTCAGCCTCCTACATAGCTGGGACTATAGGCACACGCCACCATGCCTGGCTAAGAGACACGGTCTCGTTATGTTGCCCAGGTTGGTCTTGAACTCCTGGGCTCAAGTGATTCTCCCACCTTGGCTTCACAAAGTGCTGGGATTACAGGCGTGAGCCACGGTGACCAGCCTAGTACACCATAACTTACTGTTGACCACAGTCATTTTGCTGGACTATCAAATATTGTTCACTCTAACTATATTTTTGTACCATTAACCATCCCTACTTTATCCTCCCCGTCCCCACTGTCCTTCCCAGCCTCTGGTAACCATCATTGTACTCTGTCTCCATGAGATCAACTGTTTTAATATTTAGCTCCCACATATAAGAACATGTGAAATTTGTCTTTCTGTGGTTGCCTCATTTTACTTAACATAACGTTCTTATGTTCCATCTCTGACGTGGCAAATGACAAGATTTCATTCTTTTTCATGGCTCAATAATATTCCACTGTATATGTACATTTTCTTTATCTATTCATCCACTGATGGACACTTAGGTTGATTCCAAATCGTGGCTATTGTGAATAGTGCTGCAATAAACATGGGACTGCAGACATCTTTTCGATGATTTCCTTTCTTTTGGATATATACCAAGCAGTGGGGTTGCTGGGTCATATGGTAGATCTACTTTTAGTTTTTTGAGGAACCTCCATACTGTTCTCCATAGCAGTTGCACTAATTCACATTCCCACCAACAGTGTTTGAGGGTTGCCCTTTCTCCACATCCTCACCAGCATTCAATATTGCCTGTCTTTTGAATAAAAGCCATTTTAACTTGGGTGAGATGATATCTTATTGTAGTTTTGATTTGGAGAAAATATTTTTTTTTTAAAAATTAACAGTATCGACTTTGGACAGAATGTGGAATAGTAAAAACACTTAAGACAGCAGTGGTGGGAACAGAAAGTGGTAGAACCCTTTGGAAAATAATTTGACATTAGTTAATAAAGATGGACATGAGTATATCCCAGTTGTTTTTTTTTTTTTTGAAAGAGGAAATAAAAGTCATCTTTCTCACATAAAATATAGTGTGAGAAAAGAATGAGAGGTAAGATTAACCCAGTCGTCCCGGGTTAATGTGTTTTATGACTTTCCATGTGTGTGTAGCCATCCTCAGAGACTGTTTTCTTCTTCAGGTTTGGGTGGAAGGAATGGTTTCTCACCCAAAGGTATTTAGAGTCAATAAACTGCAAAGTCAGTGAGTTTCGACTGCTTGTCATGCTAAGCAGATCTGAAGTTTATGCTGAACCCCAACAATGGGGTTAATATAGCATTGCATGGTCCTCTAAAAATCTCACTCAGGTGACTCTTGCCCCCACTGGATACAATCCTTTTTTTTATGATTAATTCATATATAATAAAATGCAAAAATCTTTCAATGTAAAGCTTGATGCATTTTTCCCTATGTCTACACCGGTACAACCACCCAGTTTAAAATATAGAACTTTTCTACCACTTCAAAAAGTTCCTTTTGCTCCTTGCCAGTCAGTACCCACTGCTCCACCACTCTTCTGACTTCTGTCACCAGAGGTTAGATTTGTCTGCTCTTGAACTTCATATGAACAGGCACTATATACTCGTGTGTGTCTGGCTCCTTTTCCTCGGCATCATTCATTTGGAGATTCATTCACGGTGTTATACGTGTCATTAGTTTGTTCTTTCCCATATTTGAACACTTGAATTGTTTCCAGCTTTGGGGTGTTATGACTAAAACTACATGAATTTCTCATTCAAGTCTTTTTGTGGACACATCCTCTCATTTCTCTTGGGTAAATATCTGGGAGTAGAATTGCTGGGTCATCGGGCAGGCATATGTTTAACTTGACTAGAAATTATCAAATAGTTTTCTAAAGTGGTTGTAGTATTTTGCATTCCCACCAGTAATGTATGAGAGCTCCATTTGTTCCATGGCCTTGATAGTTTCAATCTTTTTAATTTCAGGCATTCTGGTGGGTGGCTAGCAAACTGGTATTTCTGCTACCAGGTCTGTATGAACCTGTGCACCAGGAGACCTGTACGGCACTGTGTGATAGCTGAAAGCTGCAAACAACCCGAATGTCTGTCAGAATAGAATGAACTGTGGTACATTCGTGCCATATAGTAAATGGAAAGAACTCCAGTTTCAGACAGCAACAGGGATGAGTATGACCCAAACACCATTATGTTGCACAAAAAGAGTAAGTCACGAATAAAAGCTCACAGCATGAATCCATGAAAAGTTAAAAAATATGCAAAGCTAAGCAAGACTTTGTGTATGCCTCTATTTATAGATAATAAAATAGAGAATATCAAGGAAACAACACAAGATTCAGGAAATCCCACTAGAGGAGGAAGGAAGGTAGATAACATCAGAGAGAGGCCCCCAGCGGCTTCAGCAGTATTGGGTGATGTACCCCTTAACCCGGGTGGTGGGTACAAGCACATTTTTTATGGTTATTCTTTAAAGAGCACACATACTATTTTGAATGAGTGATGCATTTCATAATAAAATCTAAAATTATTTTAGGTTAAAACATGCTTTATTAAGGGACTACCCTGGCTGCTGTATGAGGCTAGCAGAGAGACCAGAGGGGAGCTGTGGCCATACCCCAGGCCATGGAGGTGGTGAGAAGCGGCTGGATATATTCTGAAGGGGCAGATGGAAGGTGCAGGGGGTTGGGGGAGGAGGCAGACAGGAACCAGGGAGACAGAGGCTGTGGCCTGAGCAACATGCTTGAGGGGGGTTTCATTCACTGATACAGAAAACACAAGAAATTAATGGGCTTGTGTGGGGAAAAAACAAGAGTTCTGTTTGTGAGAGATTAAATATAAGATGCCTTTTAGACATCCATGTGCAAACAGCAACAGGCAGTGACATATCAGGCAGTGATCATGGGTAAGGTCAGAGTTAGAAGGATACATGTAAAAGTCATCACTGCTCAGTTCATTTTTATTTTTATTTTTTTGAGACAGAGTCTCGCTTTTGTTGCCCGGGCTAGGGTGAGTGCCATGGCATCAGCCTAGGTCACAGCAACCTCAAACTCCTGGCTCAAGTGATCCTCCTGTCTCAGCCTCCCAAATAGTTGGGACTATAGGCGCAAGCCACCACGCCTGGCTAATTTTTTATTTCTATGTTTAGCTGATTTGCTAATATTTTCTATTTTTAGTAGAGACAGGGTCTCGCTCTTGCTCAGGCTGGTCTCAAACTCCTGAGCTCAAGGGATCCTCCCCCTCTGCCTCCCAGAGTGCTAGGATTATAGGTGTGAGCCACCACGCCCAGCCTCAGGTCATTTTTAAAACTACAAGACCAGAAGAAATGATCTAGGGAGGGCTTGACATGGACAAGAGAAGGAAGCCCCAGACAGAGCCCCGGGCACCCCGATGTCTGAAAGAGAGGCCAGCACAGAGCCAGGAAAGAAACAGCCAGTGAGGCAGGGGGAACACCAGCCCTGTGTTTGGGAAGCCAAAGAAGAAAGAGTTTCAAGAATGGAGGAGGAATTAACAGTGTTAAATGTTGCTGAAAAAATAATGTGAGAACTGAGAACTGACCACTGGATGGAGGTTAGTGGTGACCTTTGCAAGGGCTGATGCAGGGATATGGCAAGATGAAAAAGGCCAACAAGCACAGGAAAAGATGCTCAACGTCATCAGTCATCAGAAACGCCAATGAAAACCACAATTGGACACCACTTGTCACCCACCAGGATGGCTGCAATCAAAAAGACAGACAATATCAAGTGCTAGTGAGGATGGGCAGACACTGGAGCCCTCATACTTAGCTGGCGGGAATGTGAAATGGTGCAGTCATTCTGGCAAACAGTCTGGCAGTTTCTGAAAAGGTTAAACACAGTCACCATATGACTCAGCAATTCCACTCATAAGTATATACCCAGGAGAAATGAAAACTAGGTCCACAAAAATACCTGTACACAAAAGATTTGCAGCAGTATTATTCATAATAGCTCCGAAGTGGAAACAACTCAAAGTTCTACCAACTGATAAACAAACAAAATGCGGTATACCCTCTATAATGGAATATTATTCAGGTGTCAAAAAGAAAGAAGTTGTGACACATCCCACAGCATGGATGAACCTTGAAAACACTGTGCTAAGTGAAAGAAGCCAGCCACAGAAGGCCTCATATTGGGTGATTTATATGAAATGTGTAGAATAGGCAAATCCATAAACACAGAACGGAGATTATTTTTTTGTCAGGGGTTGGGGGATGGGGAGAATGGGGAATGACTGCTAGTGGTTTGGAGTTTCCTTTCAGGGTGATGAAATGTTCTAAAATTGCTTGTGGTGATGGTTGCAGAACCATGTGAACAGATGAAGAGCCACAGACTTGTACGCTTCAAATGGATGAGCTGTATGGTATGTGAATTATATCTAAACAAAGATGTCATTTAACAAGGAGGGAATGGGATGTCAGAGAGTGGAGTGGGGTTCGGTTGGGAGATATTACGGAATGTGTGTACACTGATGGGAATGCATCAGCAGAAAGGAAGAAATTTAGGACGCAGGAAAAGGAGCTGAGGAGCAAAGCCCTTAGCAGGGAGGTAGGATCAGGTGCCCACCTGGAGAGAGGCCACCTGCGGGACAGGGGGCAAAGCAGAGGAGAGGGGCACAGATAGGGAGGAGGGGCTGGAGATTCACAGAGATCAGACGTGAAACAGCCTTCTAAGAGAGGAGGGGAGTAACGAGGGAAATGTAGTAGGTGGCAAGGCAATGCTAGGGTCTTGTAAGAGCGTTTGTGGTCACAAATTTGGCAAATTTGAGGAGACCATTTAGCAACAAACATTCCCTGAATGGCTGGTCTGTCTCGAGTTGCTGAGGCTGAACAGAGACTGGCAGCCAGGATCCAGGAGGGTCAGGAGAGCAAGGCTCCTGGGGAGTGGATGAGCCCATTTCCCTGCAACCCCCCAGCTGCCACCAATCAGGGGGTGCACGCTTGAGCTACTTCCACCAGGACAAGGAACCAGGAAGCTCGAAGGAGGCCCTCCCCAGCTCAAAGGTAAAGGGAAGGAAAAACAAAAGCGATGGATTGAGAAGCAAAGAGTGCCCCAAAGGAGAGCAGCGGGGACTGTTTTGGAAGCCGCAGCAGCTTTAGAGCCATTCTCGGTCAGATCCCAGGAGACAGCCATCATCGAATTAACCTAATGAAGCACAGGATAGCAGGCCTCAGACCAGCACAGCTGAACACAACCTTCTTGGCAGGCAGAGAAAAGAAACGTCAAAATAAGGCACTGGGCATGGGGGGATGGGGATGCTTGCTTCTGAGAGGGACAGGAGGAGAAAAGCCTGGCCCAAGATTCTGAAGCAGCCCCCCTTTCCACCCACTTACACACCGTCTGAGGATGTGTCCCAGCGCCTCGCTCTAAAGGCAGCAAGCCACAGACTATTACCCAAGTGGCAAGATGCTTTATGAATCTCTGAGCATTTGCAGCGGACAGCCTCTCATTTGGTATTCTCAGGAGTCCCAGGACTGGCTGACAAGGTCAGCCAGGCGGAAGTGAAGATGCTTTAACGCCACGCCAGGTCTGATGACTTCAAGTCCACTGCTCCTTCCACAGTAACCACTGCCTTCCAAACAGGCTTTTCCACTAACGGGAGTACAACCATCGAAAGGTTCCCTGTGCCCTAGATCCCGCCAGTGTAGCAACCCAGCAAACTCCCTGCCTCCTGAGTGAGGCAACAGCCACCTCTGGCAGAAGATGCCCTGGATGGCGGGGTGGGGAGGAGGGGTGCGTATCAGCTATCATCTTGAAAGAGAAACCAAAAGCCCCTCCCTTGCCCACAACTCAAACCGAGTGAGACACGTCCTTGATCTGAGAACTGGTTTCTTCACCTCCACTGCTTGGTTAACTGAAGTTAACTGCATTGCAACATCGTGGTACAGACTGCTCAGAGGTATGCTAATGACTCAGACCTTTTGTGCTCCCCAGTTACAACTCCCTGGGCAGCCCCCGCCCTCCTGCAGGACACCTGGCCTTGACTTGATATCCAGCCTGAAATCCCAGCTCTGGCATCTGCAATGCTGCCCAGCTGACAGCCAAAAAACCGCAAGGCAAGAAGAGCTAACATATTTCTTCAAATCTTAGATCGTATGTAACTTGGGCTAACTTTCAGTGAAGTCCTAGAAAAGTACACCATCAGTCTTCACTGCAAGAGGACCCATGCTATGCCCTAAGAATTGGCCTCTGAGGGGAGGAACGCTGGGCCCTGAGGCACGGAGAGGGGGCAGGAGGGGAGTTGGGTCCCTCCAGATCAATCACGTGCTCTACCCCACACCTGCTCCTTCAGGAGGACGCCCATATGCCGTTTATGTCGGGGTGGGCAGGGAACGCTGCTGTCCATGTCTACACTAAGGCAGGAAGTCAAGTCTAGAAAAAGTTACCTCAGTAGCTGGACAGGCGGGCAAGATAGAAAGAATTGGGGAGAGAGGGAAAAGCAAAGGGCAAGGACTAGAGAGCAGTTTATAGAACAGAACAACCAGGGTGGGCAAGAGCCCGTGGTTTCTGCTGAGTCCCTGATTCCTGCTGACCAGGTCTCTCCACACTCCACACCACTTCCCATTTGCTTTCTAATGCATCTGATAGTCCGTTGTTTTTTTTTTTTAAACAAATACACCAGTTTAGGCCCGGTGTGGTGGCTCACACCTGTAATCCTAGCACTCTGGGAGGCCGAGGTGGGAAGATCACTTGAGGCCAGGAGTTCGAGACCAGCCTGAGCAAAAGTGAGACCCTGTTTCTACAAAAAAGAGAAAAATCAGCCAGGCGTGCTGAGCACTTGTAGTCCCAGGTACAAGGGAGTTTGAGGTTGCAGTGAGCTATGATGATGCCACTGTACTCTAGCCCGCCCAAGTGACAGAGTGTGATTCTGTCTCAAAAAAAACAAACAAAAACAAAAAAACCCACCAGTTTAATCTATTATATTTAGTATTTGTATTTATGTTACAATCTTACTTTGTGTTTTCTCTACTATTTTTTCTTTAGGTTTTTTTCTTTCCTGACTTTTGTTGGAATGGCACTTTATTCCCACTGCCACCATTTTTTCATTCCTGCTTTGGAAATTATATCCCTCTTCTTTTGGTGATTATGTTACATTGTTAGCATATATACATTTTCCTGATGGAGTCTAGTTTTTCGGTAATGCCATTCTCTTAACAAGGCAGAAACTTACTGTGACTTAACAACAAAATTCCTTAATTTATTCTATCTTATTCTCCCCTGATAATATGGTCTACAATTCTAGTTTTCTTTTTTTTTTTTTAATTAAAAGCCCGTTTAGATCCCGGTTTTTTGTCTGTGTGTTTTGCCATCTGGGGCAGGCACTGCTGGCTGCCTACCAGCAGCCACTCTCTCTTCTTTTCTTGCCAAGAGAATCCTGATTTGTCCAGGCAGCTAAGGACCCAGTCCCAGGAGATGACGCAAGACTGGCCAAAGCCAACCATAGCAAGCGTGTTCCTTTTTCACCAGGAATTGGTCTGAGAATGGACTAGCCCAGGCCAATGAGACCTAAGGAGCTATCTGCTAGGGCTACCTGGGAAAGATTCTCCTTCCCAAAACAGAGGCGCATAAAGAGAAAGCATCCTTTCTCCTGACATCTCTCTGCCTCCTTGCTTTGGGTGTTACAGGGTCTGGAGTGGCGGCGGCACAACCATGATGAGCAACGTCTTACGCCGTACGCCGTGAGCATGGCAGAACGGAAAGACCCAGGGCTGGTACTCAACTACTGCCCCACCCTGGAGCTCCCTACCTCATACTTTTCATTCAACATGTCTTGTAGTTTAAGTTACTGCGGATTATTCTGTAACTTGCATCCTGATACACTGTTAGTAGTTCATTACGTTTACCAACTTAATGTGTCAATTGCTCTGTTCATTGTTGGCTCTGGCAACCTGCTCTTTCCTCCTGGGTTTACATTTCTTACTAAAGTACACTTTTGAGTAGTTCTCTTACCAAGGGTCTGTAGGTCGTAAGTGTCCGAAGATGTCCAGAAATACCTTTATTTCACCTCATTCTTGAATGATAGCTGGATATGGAATTCCCTTAGCTTTTCCAAGACTCTATTATCTTCTGGCATCTAATGTTGATGAGATGTTGTCACTCTAATTGTCAATCCTTTGAATTCTTTTTTAACTCTGGTAGTTTTTAACATTCTCTTTATTTTTGTCTGCAGTTTCACTATATTATGCCCAGTGACATTACTTACCTTATTTGATGTTCATGCTGTTTCTTTAAGTCTGGAATTCTCAGCCTTTCTCTCTTCAAATATTATTTATTGGTCATTTCCTTTATTCATATTTGGAATTCCTACTAGACACATGCTAAAGGCTCTCAATCTGTCCTCCATGTGTAGGATGCATTCTAGATGAATTCCTCAGTATTCTTTTGAATTCATGAATTCTCTGTTCTGTGTACAGGCCAGAGTTATCCATTGCTTCAAATTCTAATGACACTAGTCTTCATTTCTAGAATTTTTAATAGGTACTTTTCTATATTCACATATTCTTTATTCTTTCATCATTTCTTTTTTTTTTTTTTTTTTCAAGAAAGGGTCTCGCTATATTTCCCAGGCTAGTCTCAAACTCCTGGTCTCAAGAGATCCTCTCACCTTGGCCTCCCAAAGCACTGGGATCCACCATAAACAGCTCCCTTTCTTTTATTTACTAGATTTAATGTTTGCTTATCTCTTTGAGGGTCTTTAATTAGCAATAATCATGCCTCAGATAAACCTCATTGGCTATGATACTGCCACTGCATAAAGCTATCTTTGAGGGTCTTTACGTATACTACAGATATTTCCCAATTACTCTATTGTTTTCACTTCTTCTAGAGTAAATTCTTCTTTAATTTTATTTATTCTTTTTTCACATTATTTTTTCTCATGTGTTTTAGAACTTGTGCATAAGCTCATGTCAACATCTCCCTCATATTTTACTTTTCCGTATCTATCTGGGGGTTTTCACATTTGGCTCCCCAGTTCCCTTGAGTGCCCCAGGTTACAACGCATCTTGCAGCAATAGCTCAGCTTAGGTCCAGGCTATAAAGTTATGTCTCCTTAAGCAAGCATTGTTAAAATAAGCCATAGCCCCAGGAAATGGTTGGTAGCAACCTTTTCCAGCCTACTTTCCCAGCAATGTACTAGCTCTAAATCCATGCTCCAAGTGGAGTACTTTCTAGCTGTTACCCCAAATTCCTGCGTCCAGACTCAGAGACCAGCAGACCTGCAGCCTCGGCCCTTTCTTCTTTGTATTCCTGTTCCATTTCTCATCCACAGGGATGTTTATCATTTTATGTGTGGTGGGGAGCGGGAAGAGGGGGAGTGTATGACTATGTTTTTAGAATTTTATCTTTTTATGTATTACTGCTATGTGTTTAGAGTATAAATTTATAGTGTCATCTTGACTGGATGAATTGGATTATACTATTCGTATCAGGGAACAGGGGATTTCTGCCAACACCAGTCTCTCGGGAAAGGATATCAAACCATCTCTAACAAGATTCATAGAACTCCAGCCAACACAATGAAGGAAGCAGACTGAGATACCCCGGCGTAAGCTGATCAAAAGTCTCAATTAAAACTGCTCTCCTATTCCCACCCCTACCTTCATCCCAGTCTACAGTGGGATGGGGGTGGGATCTTTCAGATATGATCTGAGCAGGCCTTCACAGACAAAGGCATCCCCAGCCTTCAGCCCTCCTCCACACCACCTGACCATTTTGTCTTTCACCTGCGCTGGTGAAACATGTGTATTGGCCATACGGACATCCACGATGTACGGCCCTTCAGACTCTCCTTTAAGTCCCCAGCCTGTAGTTTCAATGCACGTCATAAGAGCTGTGCATTCAGGAGGCAAATTCTAGTCCAGGCTGTAACAAAGCAGCAAGTTACTTCTAATTTCCAGGCCAAGATTCTTTTTTTTTTTTTTTTTTTTTTTAAGAGACAGGGTCTCGCTCTGTCACCCAGGCTAGAGTGCAGTGGTGTGATCATAGCTTATTGCAGCCTCGAATTCCTGGGCTCAAGGGATCCTCCCGCTTCAGTCTCCCAAGTAGCTGGGACTACAGGCGAGTAGCTGGGACTATAAGCGCACCACTGCGCCTGGCCACACAAAGGTTCTTCAGCAATCGGAAGGCAGCAATCTTGCCTCCACTCTCTTCCTATCCAGTGATCTCTGTGTTTGTAACTGCTGACCACCACTTTGACTCCCTAGTCACTGTAATCTACTTTTTTGACTTTCTGACCCTTTCTTGCCTATTTCTTCCAGCTGCTAATGCATCCTGAAGGACCTTTCAGTCCTCTCTGCTTCTTTGCCTCTCTACTGTGCACCAATCCTGTTCAAATCTGAGAGTCTGCCCCTCTAGCCTGGGTTCTGTATTCTCGATGGCCTCTTTGGCACGTCTACATGGCACATCAGACTTAACAAACTCACCATCTTCCTGCATTCAAAAGCATATGAGATGGGTGTCCTTATTCACAGGGCCAAGGTCAGGCTCCTTAACACAAATAGCATTCAGAGATCCCCAAACCAGGCACTCCTCCCAAGCCTCATCTCATCACACCCTTCCCTCTAGGGATCATGAACCAATTTGGATCCCACGCCAAATCTGGCCCACATTTAAGATCCTACACTGCAACTAAAAGACATGTATTTATCTGTCTCCCTCACTTATAAACTCTAAGGGTACAGAGATCACATTATTCAATTTCCAACTCTATGCCACTGTAGGGCCTAGCACGGTCCTGCATATACAAGGCATCAGTAAATGTTTGCCTAATGGAAGATCATCTCTCTATATAAGCCCAGGGCTATCAGAATCAGAAAAAATAATGGTTACGAAAAAAGGCTTTGAAAACCATTTTTATAAATTATATAAGTATGCAGATGGAAGTGATAATTATATTCTGCCCCCACTCTTCTGTCTCTGATATTCTAGAAGAGAGAACTTTCTCTAACTTCTCTTGGACCACCCAGAAACGTGGGGCCTCAGGTACAAACCAGATTTAGCAAATCCGAGGCAATGGGAAAGGGGTGTGACTGCAAAAGCTAAAGCAGCTACCTGGACAGTGGGAGGGCCCTGCTCTTAAGTTCCTGCCAGCACACATGCCAGGGCTGCTAACATGGGATTCTCATGGGCACTCCCCTAAGTACTGCAGGCTGCAGCCCTCCCAGCGGTAGCATCATCCTAGCTCACAGCAACCTCAAACTCCTGGGCTCAAGCAATCCCCCTACCTCAGCCTCCCAGTAGCTGGGACTACAGGCATGTGCTACCACACTCGGCTAATTTTTTGGTTTTAGTAGAGACAGGGTCTCCCTCTTGCTCAGGCTGTTCTTGAACTCCTGAGCTCAAGCAACCCTCCCGCTTCGCCCTCCCAGAGTGCCAGGATTACAGGTGTACACCACTGTGCCTGGCCAACACATGGATTCACAATCTGGCTTTGCCACTTGTCAGCTACCAACCATTGAAGCTCTCTCATCTGTGTCCTCTTCTGTCACATGGGAACAGCACTCATCTTGACAGAGTTTTGTAAGGATTAGAGGCATAACGCTCCTAGCTCCATGCCTGTGGTCCTGGGTTGGGCAGCTTGAGAGCCACAGTTCTCCTGGGCTGGAGCTCCGTGGCCATGGATAGGCACCTGGAGGCAAAAGCCCCTCTTGCACAGCCCTGGCTCCGGTTCATCAGCACCTCACCCCCAGCCAGCCTCCCCCAGGCCTGCCACTGCCTTGCTCCAAAGCTTCCTTTCCTGACTAACCGTGGGCACTGCTCCCCACCCTGGCATGTGCCAGCTTCCAGGAAGGTTGAGGCTTCAGAGCCAACTCTGCCTCGGTTGGCCCTTGTCCCTAGGCTGAGCAGAGCGCTGGGTCCATCCAGTGGGTCATGCGGCCTGTCACCTCTTCTCCAGCCTACACTTCATCCACACACAGCAGTGGCCTGACCTAGCTGGTCCTAAACAACTGAGGCCCATTCACAGTTGCCCACCCCTGTGGCTCTCTAGCCACAGGTCAACAGTGAGTTCTAGAAGAGACTAAGTTTATAAGGGGTTTCTCTGCAGGGCTGAAAGCTTCAGACATTAAGAGAGGCAAGAGACAGGTGGAAGACCCTGAAGGAAGAGACAGGGGGAGAAATCTGAGTGCCTTTGGGGACTTGTGGAAGAGCAGGGAGTGACTGCCTCCAAGAGGCAATTAATTAAACTGGACCATACCCACCTCCCACATAGTCTGCTCTGATTTCCTTTAAAGACAGGGTTCCAAGTGCCAGGTGGCTTGGCTATTCATCACTGCTTGTGATTTTGACCTCAGTCACACCATGGAGGTATGATAAAGAGCCACCAAGAAGATGTCAGGGTCCTCCTTTTCCTTCTGCGCTTGTCTGCATGTCTGGAGTATGTTTTGAATCGCAAGAGAAAAGCAGAGGATGCCTTTGTTCACCAAATACTGATCAACACCAGGGAGTGGCAGCCAGCCTGGGAAGAGCCCGAGCCCCACCTCCTTGCCAGGGGCTGCATCACTGAGCCCTTAGCAAAGCCCTTCTTTCTACTGCCTTGTGGCTCCTCTCTGGAAACAAGCCAGCCAGCTTCCCGCTCTGTCAAGCAGCACAGCAATGGGGCTCCTCTGTTTTCAGGACTTCCCGCAACCCCTCCAGCCTGCCACAAAGCCAAGGCTCCTTGACTTGGACAGCCAGCCTTCCTCCAGGAGGGCTGCCCTTCTAAGGCTATGCCAGGGGCAGCCGACCTCAGATACTAGCCCAGGGCCCAACCACAGGCTTCGCCCTCTTTAAAGGGGTGGAGCTGGTAACATGCTCCCATGGTCTCTCCCAGAGCAATGAGCACTGGTGCAGAGAGCAGAGCCTGGCTTTGAGGAGCAGGAGGCAAGCAACACCCCACTTCACAGCCTCCCCTGGGGAAGAGGACCACATTCCCCACCAAACTCACCCTCCTCAAAGTGAGCCCTCCTTGCTCCTCCAAGAACACAGGTCAGTCCACTCCTCCCTAACCCCTGGCTTCCCCAAACACACACACTCACTAGCCTGGTTTGGGAGGACCAGGTTGGATCTAAGAGGGTTGGAAGAGAGTCTCACGGTATTCCACTGTCTTCTGTGTTTTCTCCAGGCAGCCTTCAACCCTCTCCTCCCTAACCCATGCACCCACGGGCAGGAAATTAGCCAGTGATAACAGCCCCCAACAGCAGACAGGCTTCCTGGCACAATCCTACGCAAGGGTACACAGCATGAGAAGGAAGCTCCGGGGGCTGGGGACAAACAGCAAATGCTCTTCTCCACAGAGCTGAGCGAGGGCGATCCACACAGAATGCTGGAGGGGGCAGGTAGGGCATTCCCTCTCCAACTCCCAACTCTTGGATATCAACATCAGGAGTTACTGAATCTGATCACTCTTTCCCTCACCTAGGGGAAAGGAACGGGATGTGCTTCTCTCTTCCACCAGTGCCCTCTCTTGCCCCTTCCCAAGCCCTGACCATGGCAAAGGGCTCTGGTCTGGTTTCTTCCCTCCCTCCACTTGTAGGCTGTGGAAGGCTAGATACTCTGGAGAAGGCTCAGGCCTGCCAGTCCCCAGCAGGGGCTGATGGAGGAGGACTGAGCAAGGGTACACACAAGTCCTGCCCACACCCACCAAGGGAAGGGAGGCTATGTCTTAGAAAGCCTCCAGGCCACAGGCTCTGCAGCCCAGAGTTGAAGGACTGGACTTAAAAATTTGAGACCAGACTGGGAAACATAGCAAGGCCTCCATCTCTAAAAACAAAAGAAAAAAAATTAGCCAGGCATGGTGGCACATGCCTGTAGTCCTAGCTACTTAGGAGGCTAAGGCAGAAGGATCGCTTGAGCCCAGGAGTTCAAGGCTACAGTGAGCTATGATCATGCCACTGCCTGGGCAACAGAATGAGACCTTGTCTCTAAAACAAACAAACAAACAAATAGCATCTATCCCCAAATAGGGAGTCAGAAAATCTCTGCCTATCACCTTTCAATCCTCCCAGCCCAGCCAAGCTATCCAGGTGGGATGCTGTGCCAGAGCCTCTGGGACCAGGCAAAGTCATGAAGGCCACAGTCCAGCCAGTAGGTGTGGAGGGGGCAGCAGGCTGTAACTGAGGACTTTACCTTCCTTTTTAATCTACCCTGCCCCTACATTTCCCTGCGAGGCAGAGGTTCTTTTGATTTTTTTGTGACTGCATCTGAACATCTGGTAAGAAATGGAGATACCGTGTGTGCTGGCAAGCAACGGTATGGAGCCTGGAGAAATGTCTGGCTCCTGGGCCCCGCACAGATGCCAAGCAGGACAGACTTCATGCTGCAGTCTGGAAACTTTGTGGCCCGGATCCTATCTACTTCCTTCATCAAAACTGCATGCTACATGTAGGCACGCAGTGGTGCACGCTTGTAATCCTAGCACTCTGGGAGGCTTGAGGCCAGGAGTTTGAGACCAGCCTCAGCAAGTGGGAGACCCCGTCTCTATCAAAAATAGAAAAAACTAGCTGTGGTGGCATGAACCTGCAGTCCCAGCTGCTCGGGAGGCTGAGGCAGGAAGATGGCTTGAGCCCAGGAGTTTGAGGTTGCTGTGAGCTATGATGATGCCAGTGCAGTCTAGCTGGGGTGACAGAGCAAGACTTTGTCTCAAAAAAAAAGAAAACCAAAAAACCCACATGACTACAAAGTATTGTTGTTTGGAAACTCAGAACAACCTTTTCCCCGACCCACCCAAAAAACTTCCATGAGCCAGGCCAACTTCTTATCTATTTCTTTCTATTCTTTTGGTCCAGTAGGAGGAAGGAAGCAGGTGGAGAGACTTAACAGTTTCTGCCAAGATCAGAAGTTGGAGAAAGACCAGCCCTTTCTATGGTAGTTTGTGGGCTAAGCTGGGCCTGAGCACTATGTAAAGAGCTGGATCACATTACAGGGTTTACTTAGAATAAGACTGTGCTCCTAAAAGGTACCATCATGCAGGTGCCAATTCCCTGGAAGACTTAGGGAAGGAGGCATCTCCTCCCTCCACACCCACGACCAATAAGTCCTGGGTAGAGAGAAGGGTAGGGCAGAGACCTGAGCATGAGGAGGTTATATAGAGAGGATTCCTGGTGGTATGAGCCCCAGAGGGCAACTTAGGGAGACAGGCCAGCACTAGGAGGCCAGAGAGTCTAGCAAAAGGGCATCCAGAGCTCTGCTGGCCCTAGAAGTTGTTATCTCCAGAGAGGGGTAGAACAGGGCAGGGTCCAAAGGCCCCGGAAACAAACCAGAGATCTGTACTTTGTGAGCCAGGCTGTTTTCACTCTTTGTATACCCTATCTTTAGCTTTCTTTTGTTCTCCTTTTATATTTAGTAATGTCTCTTGGAAAGGTCAGCCTATGGCAGCTATGCTAATGGAAACTCGAAGACGATGTTTGCATCCATGCTTGGACCAGAAGATTAAAGGGAAGCAATGTAGCCCTTGCCACTCCAGGAGTGGAGGTAGAGAAAAGCAGAGTATAAGGACGGAGGAAACCAGAATTGGGCCCCTTGCTCGGCTGCTGTGTCCTCTGGACATCTCCTTTCCAACACAGACCCTGGAAGTTCTAGTTGGGAAGACAGCAGTTGTGAGGCCATGGCCAGCCTGGTGCCATCTGGTAACTTCTAGTACTAACCCTGCAGGTGGCCAGGTGGCTTTGAGAAGCACCCCTGCCCTGTGCTCCGCTTTTCTCTGTCACTAAAGTTCAGCCCCAGGAGGCTAGTGGCGGGGGGGTGCCAGGGTGTGGGGAGGTATATTATGGGGAACTGAGAGCCCGGAACACACTTGCTTTCATTTCTCTCTGGTGCTGGCTGAGCAGTCTTCCTCTTCATTGAGGAGCTGAGAAAGAATATGCTGTGACCTATTCAGGCAGGGTCCCTGGTTGCTAGGGAATCGCTTCATCTGCTCTGGAGAGTGGCAGTATCAGCTGCTAGGAGTAGGCCTACAGGGGTGAGGGGAGCCAGGCTGGGGAAGCCAGGAGCTCTCCCCGTCCCTGCTGCCCCTCCTTGAGGAGTGACTCATCCTCCCAGATCCGGCCTAAGATATAAGCTCCTTGCCAAGGTGGTATCTATCACAACACTCACTTCTATTGTCAACTTTGGGGGACATGGCAGGGAGGGATACACAGACCTCGCCCAGGGCATTGTCCTTATCATATCTATCTTGGGGTTACACAGGCACTGCCAATATGACGGTGCTGTGGAGGATGTGGACTGTGCAGGGTAATTTGGGGCTGTGAGGAGGAGGGCCCTTTGCCTTCTCTTGTGAGGCTGGGGCACCTCCACCCCATGCACCTACGAGTTAACGTTTCACAGTGAACTGTGGACCAACGCCAGAGGACCTCGAAACCAGGATAGGCCCTGTTATTCAACAGTTGTGCGTCTTTGGGTAAATCATACCTCTCTGGGCCTCAGGTCCTCCATCCGAAAAATGAACATGACGATACCTGTCCTACTGACCTCACACTCTCCCTGCAAAGACTAAGTAAGCAATGACTGTAGGCTGTGAAGGGCTGTATACCCAAGTAACATCACTGAGTTTCAGCCTTACAGAGAGGAAGGAGGCAGGCACGAGAAACACTGTGGCTAAGCCTAAGGCAATGGGGAGGGGTCTGACTCAGGCTGGGAGACCAGTTAGAACCCGGCCCCAGGAAGAAACAGGCAGACCAGGGCACCCTGAGCACCAATCAGGAGGGACAGACCCAGCACACAAGTCAGCTGGGCTGGCTGAGTTCAAGAATGAGCTGGCTGTCAGCAAATATCTGCGTGAGGGAGAGGGTCAGAATGAAAGGGGAATTCAGCCCCGAATGCAGAAGAGCCCCACCTCGCTCCCTGAGAACCAAGCAGGTGGTGAGAAAGGCCCAAAGGCCCCAAAGTTCCCAGGACCTCCAGCATCTTGTTAACATATAACTCCACACTCTCAAATAGCCCAAAGCCCCTCACAGGGACAGCATCCCTTTTCTGGACCAGAGGCCCCAGCAAAGTGACTTACTCAAGGCAAGGAGCCTGTGTAACAATGAACTTTAGGTCTCCTCTTGCTAAGTCAGAGGCTCGAAGCCCAGAGCACACTGCTGAGCTCTTACTACAACATCCCACTGCTGGCTCTGCCAAGCTGGGTCAAATATCTGCACCCTCACAAATAGGAGGTGATGGGAAACTGAGTCCAGAAAAGAGCTATTTTTGTCTTTCTGGACTTGAAACTGGCACCACTATCCTAGGAAGTCTCTTCTAAAGGAGAAAACAGAGGGGCACAACTGTCCCCAGCATAATCCAGAAAACACAGCAGCACTACAGCTATATCCTGGTCTGGGCGCCAGCAAAAAACAGCACAGCAGGAGGCTAGACATGCAGAAGGCCGAGATGACGTGGGAGACGGAAGGTGGAGGGCGGCAGCCCAAGTGGAACCCAGACAGAGTTGAGCCAATGCCTCCTTTGTTTACCGGGGCCTGGCTGAAGCCACAGTAAGTGAGGGTCTCCATTGTAGACAGAGCACCTCGTAACACCAGCCACCATGCAGATCACCCTGGGCCACAGAAGGAAAGGACCATTTGCCATAGCCTGCCTGTGTCAGCTGACTCAGTGCAGGGAATGAGTCACTTGTCGTAGATGGGGAGCTGGGGCAAGGAAGGGGCTCCTCCCTAAAAGTTGGCATTTCATGCTGGAAAGAGCCCCCAACCTACAAGTTAGACAATCACAATCTAGGTTCTGGTCTCAGTTCTTCTACCTACTGGTCTGGGGCTTTGGGCAAATTTCTCAGCCTCCACTTCCTGATCAGTAAATGGAATGACTCGATTCTAAGTTCGATTCTATATTGTAGCATTCAGATTTTAAAGAGGCAAATTAATAAATGGTAATAAACCCTTATTAGTTCATCTACAGTGGTGTTGCTTGACACACAGGTTAGGCCGCAAAGCTACTGCAAGGTGTCCGTGGGTCCAAATGCACACCCGATGCTGCTTCAATTCATGACATCTTTATCGTGAATGACAACCCTCTTTGGAGAGCCACTTCTCCCCAAATTGCCATCTCTGTGCCCTGGCTTGGCCCATCAGAGCACCAAATGCACCCAGCCACCAGTGCGTGGCCCAGGGTTGGGCACAGCCCCCAATTCAGAGTGAACCCAGGACTCCTGTGCGCATCCTGGGAGGAGAAGCTGAGAGGACGGAGGCCTGCACGGCTGGCAGGTGCCTCCTACCATGTAAGAACTCAGAGAGGGTCATCTTCCCCGCACCAGGC
This sequence comes from Avahi laniger, assembly GCA_963575035.1. Taxonomy (NCBI): domain Eukaryota; kingdom Metazoa; phylum Chordata; class Mammalia; order Primates; family Indriidae; genus Avahi; species Avahi laniger. The sequence continues at coordinate 29,855 of CAUYSK010084299.1, forward strand.
CAGTCATACCCACAAGCATGTAAGTTTAAGGATTCCTTCTGTCAAAGGGCACTTCATGTTGGATTTTTAGCCTTTGTAATTGAAGAAGTCCAGCTGATAACAATCTTGCACATATGACAACGATTTTCCATTTCATTTGAAAGAACTTTAAAAAGTAACTTCTTTAAAAAGTAACTTACTGTATCACTTGCCATCTGATGCAGAAATGTTGCCCTGAACCTTCCCTGAAAACCCCGTCCTTGACAGTCAACCCAGCTCAGAGGCCCACAAGAGCAGAAAGTGGGTGACATTCTGGGATTCCTGGCAGTGGCCCAGTTCTGGCCAGGACCCAAGTCCTTCTCCAGCCAGGGACGCTGCCCAGACGTGCAGACAGTGAGGGAGCCCCTGATAGGTATGACTTCCCAGGGTGCCTGGGGTGAGCACTGCTCACCACCCAGAGCCCCCAACCACCACAGGAAACCTCAGCAGACGGGGGTACAGTGCCTGCTGCTGTCGCCCTCACCCAGCTGAAGTGGTCAGGGAAAGAGAACATGCCCCTGGACGTGGAATGTAATAGGAAGTTAGGAATCCAGGTTCCATTCCTTGGATTTTGAGGGGAAGCCTTTCCAAAGGTGTTTCTCAACCGTAAGAGTCATTTCTGACTTAAATGATGCCAGACACTCCCCTGAACACCAAACCCACCTATCCCACTTTTTTTTTTTAATTAGCAATAATCGCGCCTCAGATAAACCTCATTGGCTACGATATTGCCACTGCACGAAGCTACCCCACTAATTTCTGAATGCTGCCCCTTAGATGGTACACCTTTGAGGTACCCAAAGTACCTCAAACTCAACCTGCCCCGAACCAAACTCACGCATGATCTAAGCTCCTCAAACCCAGTCCTCTTTCTGTATTCCCAGTTTCGGGGAAAGGGAGCACCATCCATCTAACCCTGAAAATGAAGAGTCATCTGTGACCCCCTCCTTCCTACAACCTCCCACAGCCAATTTATTACAAAACCCAACATTTTTTACCATCTAAATCTCCCTCTAATTTTTCTATTTCTCTCCAGGTCTACAACCATCATTCTATTCAAGGAAATGTCATCTTTCACCTACAGCAGGCTCCTAACTACTAGCCCCATATCTACTAAAGAGACCTCCTCCAATAACGTCTCCACACAGAAGCATAAGTAGTCTTCACAAATGCAAATCCCATCAAATCTGCCTGTCCAACTCCTCCCAACAAAACAGCCAGAGTTCCCAATGCTCTGATGCAAATGCGGGACTCCCCAACTCCCCATGTGGCCCCAGGTCTGGCTGGCTGAGCAGCAAGGTAACCCCGAGACCAAATGGAACAGGAAGGTCTGGAATCACTGCTCAGTCCATAGCCCTAGCCCCGTTCCTGGAGTAGCTCCAAACTCCTGGGTCAGTCTGACAATCTGCTCAGTCTTGCCAGGTTTGCCCCCTCCCCCAGTGTAGACCTCATCTAACCACAGAGGGGAAAGGGAGCTGGTGGCCAGGCAGGGAACACCCGGTTGGGCTGAAGCCAGGGGCTGTGTATTTCAGGAAGAGGTGATGAAACACCAGCAGCACCACCACAGACTGCTGGTATCTCTGGGGCCGGCTAAGAGATGGCAGCTGTCTGGAGTGTAAAACTCCAGGAATCTACCTCTTCCCTCTTATCAGACTGACCCCTGGCAGCTGGCAGGCAGTGAAGAACAGTCATTAACAGCCCCTCCCATACTTCCTTCGGGCTGTGACCAGCCCAGCCAGGGGCTGCTGCAAACCTTCCTCCCTGCCAGGGTGAGGCTTGAGGCCCATCAGACCCCTCTACCCTACCCCTCCCTCTTGGGCATGATCCAAGAAACCTATGCTCTGCTCAAACTGGTCTCCTCAAGGTCCCCAAACGTCCCCTGCCTTTTCAGTTCAGGCCTTTCCATCTTGGTGTACGTAGCCTTTTCCTCACCACCTTCCTTCTCCTCTCTACTATGAGACCTGCCGCCCCCCTTCGAGGCAGGGTCTCAACTTCCAGCAGACATGCCACATGTCTGTGCTGCTGCCCCGGGCCTCCCATGAACAGCCTGTGATTCCACTTCCCACCCAGCTTTGGGGAAAAAAAGCTGCCTGGAGCAGAGCACGGGACACAGGCAGTGGAGGAAACCTGGAACAGAAAACCACAGGAACCCTACAGTCACCCCAGGGCCTAACTGGCAGCCATGTGAGAAGGGAGGAACGTGACGAGAGACCAGATGGGTTTTCTGCCTGAACCCAGGACCGAGCCAGAGCAGGGGTGGGAGCAGGGAACAAGGAACGACTGAAAATGGGGGAGCCGAGAACAGCTCCCTGGGCCTCAGGAGCCTAAATTCCCCAGACGGATGTCAGAGCGGGCTAGGGGCTGTTTAATGCATCCAAACAGGTTAGGAGAAAGGTCAAACCAATCCCCACAGATGTCTGGACTGCATGATGGCATCCTGGGCCCCCACACTACCTCCCCACGCAGGATGTGGTACTCCTCTGTTGGTCACATCGACAGATGGTTTGAGAGTGAATCCCTGGGCAGCTTTCAAATTCTTTATTGACAGATGAGAACTCTGAGGCCCAGAGAGGGGCAGCAACTTGCCCTGGGTCACATAACACCGAACCCCCTGTGGGTAGCTAAGGTAGCAAGAACCCTATATGCATGCAACCAGACTGAGCCCGGAACTGTAAAAATCATTGCTCCCCTTCCCCCACCTCCACCCCAGCAAACAAGCTGCTTCCCCTGCAGAAAAGCCAAACAGCCCTGCCCTGAGGCTCTCGGCCCTCGGCCAGCCCAGGCCTCCACCTGGACCTCTCAGCTGCCAACACAGTGCCTGCTGGCTCCCCTCATTCTGCACAGGGTGAATGGCAGGGTGTGCCCACACATCCAGGATGGGCAGCAACCGCTAGAACTTGCAGCACGGGTGGAAGAAGACGCCCTCCAAGACACCTCAGCCACGTTTGAAGGGGGCAAGGAACACAGACAACTGGGTAATGCCACTTGAGAGATTAAAACTCACACTCATTCTAGAAGTCTGCCCACTGCTGCTTTAAGGACAAGACTAAACTGCTTTTCAGGCACTGACAAAATCTTTCATCAAACAGCTGCCACTTGGATCTTGGGCTGAACCTCCCTGACACAAACTCTTTACCTGCCCCCATTCCACAGCATATCCCTGTCTAAGAGGTGCCAGTGTTGGCTGGCCCCTCCCCTGGAAGAGCCTAAACAGGGTCTCCTCTCCTCTCCTTACCCCTTCAGGTTCTCCCTTCTCGAGAACGATCTCCCCCTACCCACAGTAGCTGGGGTCTCCCCTGAGCAATGCTAGAGGGCCTCAGAACCAGCCAGAGCCTAAACAGGGTCCAGGGAAATACCAAGCCCTCTGGGACAGGAAGGAGCAGAGAGAAGGCCGACCCCCTGGAAACTCCCTTGAGGCTGGGCAAACCCAGCCAGGACTCAGACTTCTCCCTAGGGAGGGGACAGAGGAGAAGCCAGAGGCTGGGGGGGGGGTCTCCCCACCTTGTCTTTCCCACACAGCCACAGTCCCTTTGGTTGCTGTTGTTTTTCTGCACAGCCTAAGGCGTCAACACAGGCCTGCAGAAACTTTCATTTCCTCCTGACACTCTTGTTCCAATTCACCCCTGCGTCAAATGGCTGGTATTGTGTCTTTAACTGAACTTGGGTTGGAATGAGGGTGGGGAAAACCCACTTATGGGGCAGGGGAGACTCAACATTCTACTAATATCCCTTTGCAAAGGAACCCTGCAAAGAAGGCGGGAGGGAGGGGGCGTGGGAGTGGAGGAGGCAGCAGCGGTGGGGCAGAGGGGGAACCCACCTCACCCCCACCGTTCCTTTGGCTGTGTCCCTTCCCCCAAGCCACCTCCCATCCTGCCCTCCTTACGACCAGCTCCATCTCCTCAAAACTCCCTTTTGCCATAAAAATAAACAACTTGTTGATTTTTCCTCACCAGAGCAGCTCCCTCTAGACCAATTAGCTGTTTGCATTTGTTGCTGGTTCTCTTCCTCAGAAAGCTGCTGACCTGCCAAGGCCGCAAGGCTGTTGCCTGCACGCAGGGCAGGGGCATACGATTTAGGAGAGAAAAGGCAGAGCAGGGTGAGGACTCTTCCGCAGGTCCCTGGGTCATGCCATCACTCCTCAGGGTCCCCCTCCTTGAGCCCTGCGAAGCCACCCTCCGGGAGCAGGAGAGGCCTCTGTGCCCCAGCATGAACACCCTCCTGGAGGAGGAAGCTAGATTGAGGATCCCTTAAGTTTTTCAGTATCTGACACCAGAACTATGTGTGTTGTGCTAATATCACTATTGTGTAAATAAAAATTTAGCATTGACAGCAAAATAAAGAAACATGACTTTTTTTTCTTTGGATTTCGCTTATTCCTTGTTCGCCTTATTATTCCTGGCAGTGACCAGTGTATACAGGGTAAAACAGCACGTTTGAACTGAGGGAAAGTTCTCCTCACTCCAGGAAGACCTTCTGCTCTGATAATCTGTGGGATAAAGTACCCTTCAGCACAGCTCCTCTGCTCGCACCTAGGAGGACCCCGTTCTCTCCCTCCCACCCTTTCCTGTAGGAAGAAACTCCCCCAGGGCTAGGCTAGAAAGTGGGTGCCCCAAGCCCAAAGCCCAGCCTATGCCCTGGAGCCCTCAGAGAGATCTGCAATGGTAACAGGAACAACTCCATTGACAATATTTTGTAATCTCAATGATTTATAAATAAGCAACGAGAAGTACTCTAGAATGGCTGGTTAGGGACACAGGCAGGCGTCCCTGATGAGCACATGACTGGAGGAAGAGCCTGTTTTCCTCAGATAGCAAAGTTCAGATCCTCTCCTTGAGAAATGTCACTTGGAGATGCCTGCCCTAATAGCTAGCAAGGATTTACTGTAACAAGCATTCTGAGCAGAGCAGTAGGGGACCTAGGTCCCAGAGAGCTGAGCCAGGCCCTTTAGTGGGTCAGGGCTCAGATGTGCTGGAACATGGGGTGAGAGGGGCAGCTGGGCATGGGAACTGAGGGCAGAGAAGGGGAAGCCCACCCTGGGCTGCCCGTGAAGACAGAAGACGTGCAAAGTGCTGAGTTGGCCCCAAAGCCCCAATTGCTTGCAGGATGTAGAGGGCCTTTGGGACTTTGCAGCCCCACCTCCTCAGGCCTGGGGACCCCAAACCTCAGTGAGCTCGCCAGGATTCTGGGTGTGCCGTCAGCATCCCGCACACAGCTCCACTAAGACAGGGACACACCAACTTCTCCTCAAACTCTTCCTCCTCCTGACTGCCCCATTTCAGTTAAACCCCCATCACCAGGCACTGGAATGCCAAGCCCGCCACTCCAGTAGCTGTTCCTAAGATGCTATCTACTTTCACAGCCTCTAGACTCCGTCCCTCTCCTTCCCCATTTCTATAGCCAGGTTCCAGCTTTCATTACATCTCACCTGGACCCTACCTAGTTTGCCGTGTCCTCCCTCCCTCCTCTCCCTGTCCCCCTGTGACCCAGCCATACCCTGCTGCCAGTCTGCCCCTGGGCTGACAGAAACTTGTCAGACTAAAGTGACCTCTTCACCACCACCTGCCAGTTCAAGTTCTTGTCTGGCACCTTTCAGGATTGAGCTCTTGTGGTGTCCGTTTTCTCTGCTTCTGGGGACTTTTGCTTTTCAATACAATCTAGGGGGACTGCCTGCCATGCCACCAGCCCTTGCCTGGCCAAGGGAGGGAACATGGGCCCAGGCTGGCCAACCAGACATCATTAAGGTACTCAACCCTGGGCAGCATCAGAATGAAAGAAAAGGCCAAACCAGTGTGACTGCCAGAACAGCCTGGGTGGGGAAGTAAGGTGGAAAGAAGTTACTCTTAAGACTTTACATCTGCCTGGATTAATCTCTCAAGCAATTGTAACGGCCCCAAATCAGCGGTTCTCAGTGTTAGCCCCAAGGAGCTGGGTAGAGAAGAGAATTATAAGTCCCACCCAGACTGACTGATCAGAAAACTCTGGGAGTGGGGCCCAGCAATCTGCTTTAATCAGCAATCCAGGGGATTCTGACACCGGTCAAGTATGAAGAGCCCTGGCCTAAACCTTTAACCACAGACCCTCTGCTTTTACTCAAACATATACTGAACACCTACTATGTGGCAGGGACTGAGCCTGGCAGGGACTGAGCCAGGCAGTGGTATTTCAGAAATGAGTACGCACATGAAGAACATGTACAAAATCAAGTATACAAATACTGCCAAAGCAGGGCAGGATGTGGTATAGAAGAATCTGTTTCCTACCCCTCCCCCCAGACCCTACCCCTCAGACCTTCTCTTGCCATGAAAAGAGAACACTAGTTCTGGCAAAGCCAAACTGTCTCACTTCCCTTCACCCCCAGTCCTGGTATTCGAGACCCCTCAATCCCAGGTGGCCTTCTCAAGAACAGTGATCCTCATGGGAAACGCTCCCCTGAGGCCATACCCAGTGGTTCTTAGGGGCTTTGATATGGCTCTATCTGGGATTTGAGCCTTCAGCATGCCACAGCACATCACAACAATGCACTCCCGGGCAGGGTCACTCCCACAGGCCTGGCAAGCTTACACGCGAGTGTACAGATGCGGATATAAACACTTGCACAGACAGTTGGCCCCCTGGCCTCCCTTCCTCCATTCTCAAGTTACAAGGTTAAAAGCATCCTATTCACAGCCAAGGGGGAGTCAGGGGAGGGGGTGCTGAAGCAGGGAACCATCTGGTTCAGATCAAGATTGCTCATTCAGGACCCCACAGAACTCCTGGAGCCTCCCGTCCCTTCCTCCACCCTTCCCACTGGGAAACTGAGGATTGGGGCAGAAAGGGCTGACCCCAAAAAGTAATCTGCTGAAGGAAGACAACAAACAAAAAACTGAATTATACAGGCAAGTCTGTGCCATCTCTGAGCCCTCGTTCCCTCATCCCTTCAAATCCTGAACACCACGTCTACACTTGAGATCACCACCTACAGACACTGTGCCTTCCTCCACGAGCAGCTCAGAGCATCTCCCTACCTGAAAGGGCAACCTCCTCCAAAGTTAGCAGCAGAAGATGAGGCTTAGGGGTGTGGTCTCCCAGAGTTCTCTTATGCCACCATCTCCCTAAAGGTAGGAGATGGATGCCTTCTATCTCGGAGCGACTTCAGAGCCCACCAGGCATAACAACAGGAAGGATGGCCAAGCAGCTGCCAGACATCCCTCCCGAAGACAGGGCGGGAGTGTGAGTTACTGGCTAGGAATGACTTTCCCAGAGGCCTCAGAGTGCCCTGAACCACTCTCAGGGGCTTCAGCTGAAAGTGGCCGCACCTCTCCTTCCATGACCAACACCTGTCTCTCCCTTTTCCCCAGCACCACCGTAGCCTCTGTTCTCTGGTCCTTTACACAGCTGTAAAGCAGGAGGCAAGATGAGAAATGGATGCAGCTGGCAAGAAATCGAAAGGCTAACTTGAGCGAGCAAGCAAGCAAGGGTGGGTGACTCCTCTATAGGCAGGGGGGGCCGGGAGTGGGATACTCGAAGGAGGAGGGGAAGGAGAAGTGGTAGAAAGCTAAAGGAGAGACTAAAGTGAGCTCAGCTCAAGCGGCAGCAGGGGTGGGAAGTTTGGTCCAGTCACAGGGGAATGACTTGGGGGCAAGAAGTGACTCTTCTGTTCCAAAGCATGGGAGGAACAGGAGGGACAAGGGAGGGGCTCAGGCCAGCCACCACAGTATTAGCGCACTGGCAGTTTCTGGCTCATGCCATGCCTCAGTTTCTCCAAAGTGGGAAGGAGGTCAAGCCGGGAGAATTGGGCCACTTAGGGTGGCCACGGGAAAGACTACAGGGGAAAGAGGGGAGAGGTGCTGATGTTTCAGCCAGCCTCTGGCAAGAGAGGGGCAGGGGACTCCAGGTAAAGCAGAGGCCGGGAGAGTCCAGGGGATGGAGGTACGAACTAGGCAGTGGACTGGAAGTCGGGACTGGGGGCTGCCAGCAAGCAGTGGAACAGGAGCGCCAGAAAGGCTGGGAGCGGTTGGATGTGCACAGCAGAAGGCGGGGATCGGGATCGAGGCCAACGCAAGCGGACCCCCGCCCACGCGGGAGAGTCCAGCGCCCGACCCGGGGGAAGTTGCTGGGCTGGACCGGGCCGGTCTGGGCCGCGGGGCCGAGCCAGCGCCCGCGCAGAGAAGGACTAGGACAGCCCCGGGCCCGGGGCGCCCCGCATCCCGCCCGCCCTCATCCCGCCCGCGCACCTCAGTCAGCGCCGGGCGCCGCGCGGGCCATGCTCGCCGCTCCTGCTCCTGCTGCCTCCGCCCGCGCAGAAAGCCGCCGCCGGCGTCCGGACCCGTTAGCTCCGCGGCGCTCTTGTCCGCCCGCCGTGGGCTAGTCCCGCCCCAGCCTGGCCCAGCCCTCCCCGAGAGCCGCCGCCGCCGCTGCCTCAGCCCGGCCCCTCCCCCCACCCGGCCCGGCTGGAAGCGAAGGGTGGGGGGAAAGGGGCGGCTGCCCCCTCCCCATTCGCATGCTCCCCTCTTCTCCGCCCTCCGCCTCCCGCACGTGCGCGGGTATGCTGGGATATGAAGTCCGGCCGGCGCCGGGCCGCGACTGGCGCCCCGCACCCCGGACTACCTCTCCCAGGAGGCGGCGCGCGCCCGCGCTAGGGATCGTGGGCTTTGTAGTTCGGCTGGGGCTCCGGGGGGGGGTCTACGGCGCAAGGCGGCGGGGTGAAGTAGGGCAATAGAAAAAGCTCCGTTTGCAAAAGGCAGGGCTTTGGCCGGCCGAAGAGGACGGCTTGGAGGCTACGGTGCTCTGGGCCCAGGTTGGATACCTGCATCTTCAGCGAGGTGCACACTAGCCGAGGATGCCTCTCAGACGCGGCCGTGGCCAGCTGCTGCGAAGTCAGGCTAGAGGGGATTGTTCGCACTCGCGCTCGCAAAGAGCCACGGCCTGGAGCCACCTTGGCTTCATAGCCTGGCCCTGCGAGGCGGAGCTGTGGTGGGGCCGCTGCGCCCAGGCCCGAGGGGAGAGAGCTTCAGTCAGCGGCGTGGGTGTGGGGTTTGGCCTCCCTAGACTTCGTGTTCCCCGCCTGGGAAAGGGCTGAGTGCCTGTGGGTTTCCCAGAAACTTCACCCACTGGGACACCTTATTCCAGACTCACTTAGATGCCCGGAGTTTCCTACTGTTTAGGATAAAATGCATGCATTTTAAATATTTTCTGTATCTTCTCTTAGCTCTTCCCCCAACTTCCAAAGCTGGCTCAAAACCTTTATGACGCTCCAGGTGAACCACAGTTTCGCCCTCCTACTTCTTCCCAGCCGGTGGTAGGTCAGTGGTTCTCAAACTTTAGTGTTGATAGGATTCTCCTGGAGAGCTTGTTCAAACACAGATTGCTGGCCCCCACCCGCAGTTTCTGGTTCTGTAGCTCCAGGTTGGCCCTAGAATTTGCATTTCTAACAAGTTTACAGGTGTTGCTGATGCTGCTGGTCTAGGGAACTTCTTTGATAACAGCTGCTGTTAGTGTCTGTTGACTAGAATTCTGGTATTGTCTTTCAAGGATAGCCCTCCTGTGGGATTAATTGTAGCCTCTGCAGAGCCAGGCCATGGAAGGCAGGGCCCCAGTCCAATTTAGCACAGGAGCGATCTTTTTATTACTTATAGTAATAAACAACAAGTCATTGCACCCAATAAAGGAAGATGCTGTAATACATGGGGCCATCTGACTGAAAGGTGTTCCAGACCTTAGCCCTTGAAATTCCCCCTACAACAGGGAAGGTTTTCTGTTGTGAAGGAGGCAGCAGAGGTCTTCCTGGTGCTACTTGTGATATCAAACCCCTAGGACGAGATCAGCTGAGTACAATCTGCTACTTCTGGGTGGGCTGTCACCTAAGGCTGGGGGAGTGACAGATGGAAATGTAGATTCCTGGTTTGTCACTCTAGATGAGAGTGGCTCTCATTCCCACCCAGGTTGACCTTTCTGACTACCTATTATTCTGCTGTTCTTGAAGCTACAGACTCTTGAAGAGGAAGCTTGGTGATCACCACCCTCAGGCAGGAACCCAAACTCCGAGCTGTAAGGTGACAAAGACTCTCTCCTTAACCAAACTCTGGCCAGGCTCCACTGAGCCCTCTTCTCAACAAAGCCTCAACATTGGCCTATAAAAACTGCAGATTATCAACACAAATGATTTTATCCACCCTCCTCCCTCCACATTAAAAGACTTATTAATACATACTAACATAGCTTCTAACAGCTCAAGGCCACATCGCTAGAATGACCCTAGGTCCCCTAAAAGTGCCTGCCTGAGAAAACTCAAGGCTTCCGAAAGAGTTTGTTGTTTGTTCTAGCTAATACCTAACCATAGGCCCCTGACTACCTTATCTTTTTTTCTTTCTTTCTTTCTTTTAAGAGACAGGGCCTCCTTCTGTCATCCAGGCCGGAGTGCAGTGGTGCAATCATAGCTCACTACAGCCTCAAACTCCTGGGCTCCAGGGAGTAGCTGGGACTACAGGTGTGCACCACGATGCCAGGCTAATTTTTAAAAGGTTTTTAGAAACAGGGCCTCACAGGCTAGACTACCCTTTCTTACAGCACTTACTATAAAGGGCCTACCATTGTGAATCTTTCCTCTGATCCTTTGAGATGTATATATATCTCCTACAACTTCAGAAGTGTCTTTCTCAAGGACCTGAAAGCCAGTCCTTTCAAATGTCATCACCCTGAAGGATAAGGCCTCTGTCTCCCAGTCTCTGTGTGAGGGTAGAATCCTAACTTCCACAATTGCCAATGAACAGCCACGGTCCCATTACAATTTTTCATGTCCCTGCCCCTGCTTGCCACCTTCCCTACTCCTTCAGTCTCCCTTTAAAACACCCGGTCACCTCTGTGCAAACCGAAGTTGGGTTCAGTTCACGCAGGACCCTCTTCGCTATTGTAGTATATTGCTGATTAAAATTTGTTCTTACCGCCTTTAACTAGTGTGTGGCTTTATCTTTGACAAAGCGAGTATATACTCTGAGTCATAGGGGCCCAGGCTCTAGCTCCTCGTCATCAAGAGTCAGAAGAGTGAATTAACTCTAGGTCCTTGGGCAAGTGGCCAAGTACTAATAACTACCAGAGGCATGGGACCTTGACTGAGGTTGCCTCAGGACTGCTTTTGTGTTTCCTTTAGAGTTGTGTCCCATCACGGGCCATGGGGACTCAGTAATCTGCATGCAGTCTCATGCTCTGCCCTTAAATCAGCTTCCAGGCCCTTCTTGCAAGGACTTTGCTTCTGTGCGTAAGTCACATGCAATGGCAACATTCCCTCCCAGGTAGAAGTTAATGAATGAGCCTTTCTGAATTTACGTCCGTCTCCCAAATCTCTGTTACAGATTATTCAGGAAGAATTAAAATGCCCTTTCCTGGGCAGGACAGAGAAACCCTTTCTATCCTTGAACTCCAGTAAGAGCCCTCTGCCCCCATCCCCCTCACTACCTCCCAATTAGATAGATGTCCGGTTGGTTCACTTGGTTCCCCCTGCCAGTTATGCTTTCCGGTCCTCTCCAGCCATCTAAATTCTTACTGTCCAAAGTCCATTTTGAGTTTGCTTTCTTCCAGAAGGTTCTCCCCAGATGCCTCAGCCCCGTGTGCACCTTGCATAGCACTCATATTTGTGTCATTCATTTAAAAGCCTAGCTTTGCTGGTGAACTGTCCAGTGCAAAAGAAGCACGTGGCTGACGAGAATGTGGGTTTGGAGGCAGAAAGCTACTAAGCAGCCAAGCAGGAAGAGGGGCTGGCTCCCTCCCCCGCTGAGCTTCTGTTTAGGGGCCAAAAGCTCGAAGTCAGACCAAACCGGCAGGTCCTACGTCTGATGGTTTGTGTGATCCAGAGCAAGTTACACAGTTATTTCATCTGTAAAATGGAAAGAAGAAGAAGAATACACCCTGCACTTTAGCGTTATAAAGATTAAATGAAAGAAATACCATGATCTTGGATAGGAAGACTATCAAAAAGAAGTCAAGTTAATCTATAAACATAATGTGATCCCAATACAAATACCAGCAGGTTTCTTTGTGTGAGGAGGGAGGGCTAGATAAATTGATTTAAAAATTCATTCGGAAAAATAAATAAGCAAGGCTAGCCAGGAAACTTTTGTAAAACTAAGATTAGTGAAGGTCGTTAGCCTTCTCAGATACTACGCATATTATAAATCTACGGTTAAAAGAATGTGATAGATTAATGGACTAGACCAGGAAGTCCAGAAATAAACTCAAATACTAATGGAAATTTGGCACATGGGAAAGATACATTTCAAATAAGTGTGCGTGTGGTGGGGGGAGATTATGCTATAAATGGTGTAAGGAACTATCTGCTAAAAAAAATTAAGTTTACCCTGAATAAATTAATGGATGTAGGAAAAAATCACCAATGGCTACCAATATCATGAAACATGAAGACACTGCCTTCACTTGAAGAGATACAGATAACTAACTGCTGATGAAAGTATAATAGATGATACTCTGATAGTGTTAAAAAAAAATCACCCTAAATCTGACAACTACCGAAGTGCAGAGAATACAGATATCAGAGGAACATGCTAAGTGAAACCATGAGGATGCAGTCGTCAAAATTCAATGAGAAACTGTCCAGGACAAATGACCCAGTTTGTTTAATTAATGCATTGTAGTTTTTAAAAAAAAGACATGGAGAGGAAGCTGTAAATTTAAAAGAGACATATCAACCAATCGCAATGTATGAACTTTGTTTGAAAAACTGTGAAACTATATGAGAATAGGGAAAATTGAACACTAACTGACTATTGGCTATTAAGTAATTATTAATTTAGGTGTGCTAATGATGTTATGGTTAGTTTCTTTTTTTTAGTGATATATACTGAAATAATATTTGTGGAATGATAAAATATCTAGGGTTATCTTCAAAATAATCCAGGATTTGGGTGTCAGTATAGATACAACAAAGTTGATTAAATTGCTAATTGTAGAAGCAGGAAGCTGACGGTTACCCAGGGTTCATGATAACATTTTTTTCTACCTTTCGATGTGTTTGAAGTTTTCTGTAATAAAATGATTTTTCTTTTAAAGTTTTGGTCAGGTCTCTACCTCATACCTAGCTAAAAAGCAAAAACAACAACAAAAACCAAGTCGGTAGGAAAATGGAAGAAATTTTTGCAATTTTTATCAGAGGCAAAGGGCTAATACAAAAGTCTTCAGCAAATATGCAAGAAAATGACCAAGAAACCAATAGGAAATGTACAATCATAAAGTATTTGTCTTCCTGTGACTGGCTTATTTGACTTAGCATAATGTCCTCAAGGACATGCTATATTGTAGCATATGTCAGCATGTCCTCTCTTACCCAGCTGCAGGGTGGTACATGCCTGTACTCCCAGCTACTTGGGAGGTGGAGGTGGGAGGATCACCAGAGCCTAGGAGTTTGACACCAGCCTAGGCAACATAGTGAGACCCCCATCTCTAAAAAAAGAATTTCTTTCTTTTCTTCTTCTTTTTTTTTTTTTTTTGTAGGATAAGGGTCTCACTATGTTGCCTGGGCTAGTTTCAAATTTCTGGGCTCAAGCAATTCTCCCGCCTCAGCCTCCCAAAATGCTGGGATTACAGACACCCAACCCAGAATTTCCTTTCTTTAAGGCTGAATAATACTTTATTGTATGTACATACCACATTTTCTTTATCCATTCATCTGTCAAGTCAATGATGAGTTGCTTCCACCTCTTGGCTATTTCGAATAATACTACCATGAATGTGGCTATTCAAATACCTCTTCAAGTTCCTGCTTTCAATTCTTTTGGGTGTATACCCAGAAGTGGAATAGTGGAATTGCTGGATCATACAGTAATTTTTTGGGGGGGCCCATAATCAAAACTTTATTAAAAAATGGACACCATTGAAGCCTTGGTACAAAAGTTGTCAAAAGACAACAAACAAACAGGCTGGACTTGGTGGCTCACGCCTGTGATCCTAGCACTTTAGCAGGCTGAGGGAGGAGGATCTCTTGAGCCCGGGAGTTTGAGGTTGCAGTGAGCTATGATGATGCCACTGCACTCTAGCCTGGGCAACAGAGCAAGACCCTGTCTCAAAAAAAAAAAAAAAAGGAAAGAAAAACACAAACAAAAACAACAACAAAAAAAGGAGATAACTGTTGTATACATTATAAAATCAAACACAATTACATTATCTTGGTAGATTAACTAGAATTACTGCATTTATGATAAGGCATTCTGTAAGAGAACACAAATTCAGGAAGTTGTAAGGATCATTTGCGTTGCTTTCTTTTTAAATTTTTATTTTATTATTATTATATTTATTTTTAAAGTGATTCAGTGCTAAGAGTAGTAACATTTGTGTTGCTTTCTTCTAAATGTACACCCTCTGTGCGTCTGGCCTTTCCTCCCACAGGCTGGTACAACACGCTGAACAACCTACACAAAGAACCACTGAGCAGTGCTGAAAACTATGGTAATCGTGTGGCAACCTGGACATTTTACACCCATAAAATAAGAATTTGGACTTTGAACTAGCCGTTTCTTTTCATGTTTTTTTCTTTTCCTCTTCCAAGGATGGATGTAGTAAATCTCTAGTCAAAGGCATGTTGATCCTTTCACAAGGCCTGCTTGTCCAGACCTGGTAATTCTTTTTTTTTTTTTTTTTTTGGAAACAGGGTCTCACTCTGTCTCCCAGGCTGGAGTGCAGTGGTGTGATCATAGCTCACCGCAGCCTCGAACTCCTGGCCTCAAGCCATCCTCCTGCTTCAGCTCCCAAGTAGCTGGGACTACAGGGGTGTGCCCCATGCCCGGCTGATTTTTTCTATTTTTTTTTAGTTGCCTAGCTAATTTTTTTTCTATTTTTTAGTAGAAATGGGGGTCTTGCTCTTGCTCTTGTTGAGGCTGGTCTCGAACTCCTGAGCTCAAGCAATTCTCCCACTTTGACCTCCCCCATCTCAGCTTTGAAGGCGTGTGGGGGCATGTCCTTCCTAGGACACTGATCTCTGGAATCTGGGGTAGACTGACTTAAAAAGCATATTAACTTCTACCAGAAGACTTTACAAAGTTAAGGTACATTTTTTTCCCTTGGCTTCCAATAAATTTATCTAAAAACATATTATCCATAGACAAACATACGTTCCTTTTATTAAAGCATATCATTTTTTTTCTTAGGAATTCTGGGGATCAATAAATAACAGTATTATGAATGAAAATCTCTCATAAAGTTGACCTAGCATTGTTAAAAATTATATCGTATACTTGACATATGATACCTCTTTCCTTTTAACAAGGAGAGTTCATAATTTATATATTTGTTAACTTGTTTGTTGACTACCTCCCACACAAGATAAAAAACTCTATAAAGACAAGAAAAATTATTTCTCTATTGTTCACTCTCATATTCCTAGCATTCAGTATTGAGCCTAATGCATAACATAGGCACAATGTATGTTGAATAATCTAATGAACTGCGCAATTCAGAGCTTTCCCATCATTATTATTAGTTATTCTTGATTCCCAAAGAAAATATCAGTTCTGTTTCCATTTTGGCCACTTTTACACACATGAATGATGGGAGTGGAGAGTGAGAAAAATAATTTAGTTTCATAAATTCTATTATTCCAAAGATTTCCAAGTTTTTCTCTTGTAAAATCTCAAGGTCAAATATTTCTGTAGTGTCTGCTCTGGCCTAGGTTCTTTAAAATCATAGAATGAAAGAGCGATGATAGGCAGTAGAAATCTTATAGTTTAATATTATTTACACTTTGAGTTATTTGTAATGACACAATTCATTTCAATCTACCTACACATTGCTATTGTGGCTCAAGTTCTTGCATTTCTCAATGCATTTATTTCAGAATATTTTGTTCATTTGGTTAGCTCCAGTATCAGATAAAATATTTGTCATGCAGCTATGCTATCAGTAGGTGAATTCTGCTTTCTCTATTGCTTCTTCCTCACTTAATATTTCAAGATAAACGTTAAAATA
>CAUYSK010084304.1:0-12500 GCA_963575035.1 Avahi laniger
AGTTGCCAGGGGTAACAGATTTACATAACAGCAGGTAGTTCCTCTTAGGTTAACAGATTTTCAAAAGGCTTCTACAGATCCCTTAACTAATTCTATCTACGTGAACAAACAGTTATAAAATCTTTCAAAGATTACCTTCTACATTCTGAGGTAAATTTATAACTTAACAGAGGAGTTAAACAGAAATATATTGGGTCCATATTTTCTTTATCAGGATATTGTGAATGGAGACAGGTAGTCTGGAGTATTAAGCAGGAACTTCCCCTTGCTTTTAGCCAGGGTGGCTCTCTGTGGCTGCCTGTTGGGCGGGGAACTCCATTGTCAGCTCTCATCCTGCCGTTTTTTAACACATTCGC
This sequence comes from Avahi laniger, assembly GCA_963575035.1. Lineage (NCBI taxonomy): Eukaryota > Metazoa > Chordata > Mammalia > Primates > Indriidae > Avahi > Avahi laniger. The sequence goes on from CAUYSK010084304.1 coordinate 357, forward strand.
TTTGCTTTACAAAGCAACCCAAACCTTTAGGTCTGAGAAACGCAGGCGCCTTGTGGGATACAGATACAGCCTCCCCAGAGCAACAGCATTTGAAATGCAAACTAACATGTTTACATATTCCTTCAGGGCAAAGCTCTGCAAAACTCCTGAGACAAATCCTGTCTGCAAACACATTTATATTAATTCATGGAGCAACACTCCCCCTCCTCTCAGAAAGACACCAAACTACCCCACTGTGTGTGACGTCACATTAATATAACTAGCTACATCTGTAGTGACTCTTTGCAAAGGTCACATTCTAAGGTACTGGAGATTACTGCTTCAACATATCCTTTCAGGGAACACAAAGCAGCCCAGAACAGGGTCTCCCTGAGATTCTGAGCAAGGTCTTCCCAGCTGACAAGCAAACCTTAATTAAGAGTTGGCACCACACATGAAATAGTGGGGCCCACCACCAGAGGGGTCCACACGGAGTCCACACCCCTCATGGACCTTCCCCTCAGCCCTATTCTGGGGAGCTCTGCAGAGACCTGGAGCCGAGGCCAAGAGACATGCTCCGGGCCTTATGTGTGGGCACGTAAGGAAGCTGGACTCAGACGATTCAAACAGCTCGCTGCACAGGCCCCCACAGGTGTGCCACCATCTCAGCAGTGGTGCTGGCTCTGCAGACAAGGAAGAAGGCAGCTCCTGGGCCCTCGCCCTGCTTGGACAAGGAGGCAGACTCACTGCCAACCATGTGGAAGGAGGAAGGCACTGTCCCTGAGGAGGACTGCCCAGGCCAGAGAGCAGGAACTCCTCCTGGCATGGTCTGGCTCTTATCTTCAAAGAGGTCCCTACTCTTGGGGGGGAGGTTCCCCCCCAAGACACTTCTCTCCACACATGCCCGCATCAGTGTGGGCCTATTTCCAAGGAGAGTCCCTCACAAAGACATCAGGCCGTGGAACCGACCTCAGGGAACCAACCAGACAGCCGACCAATTAGTGACGTCTCACCGTCTTAGCCTGTAAGGCCCGGCTCTCTCAAAGAAGTGGTTGGTCTCTGGGCGGTAGGCCTGACATCGGGGCTGAGCAGACAGGAACAACGTGCACACTCCACAGCTCTAGGACCCACCCTGCACACACCTCACTGGAGAGCACAGCCCAGAAGCACAGACACCGGTCTCTGGCAAAGACCTGCGCCAGGACGACGCGCACCAAGCTGCCACAGGCCAGACGCACTACTGAGGGTTGACGCCAGGGGCAGGTGGAGGCTCCAGCTCTGCAGACAAATGGCAAAAGTGACCTGCAGACAAGTCACTGCTGCTTCTGACAAACAGCACAGAAGGAACCTGAGTGATCAGTGCCTGGTAGGTGTTCAAGGCCCATGAGGGAACACCACAGACAACTTGACACCCATAAATTCAACAATCAGGATAAAATGGACCAATGCCTTAAAAAAATACAAATTATCTAAATAGCCTGACTAGCTATTCAAGAAATTGACTCTGTACTTAAATACTTTCCCACTAGAAAAACTCCACGCCCAAATTTTAAGAAAGACGTTATACCGATTCTATACAGACTCTTTCGAAAAACTCGAGAAAGGACACTCTCCAACTCATTTTATGACACTAACAGTACCGTGATATTAACGCCAGGCAAACACAGTACAAAAAACTACATACAAAACTACACCAAAAATACAATGTCCCTCATGAATACACATGCAACACTGTATTAGCAAATTGAAACCATTAACACATAAATGAGGCAAACTTTCTCTACCTCGTGAGGGGCATCTACGAAAAACCCACAGCCAACATCACACTCGATGGTGCTTCCCCCAAGGTCCAGAACAGAGCTATCTGCTCTCACCATTTCCGGTCAACAGTGCACTGGAGGTCCTAGCCAGAGAAGTTAGGCAAGAACTAAAATAGAAAGCATCCAGATTGAAAAGAAAGAAATCAAACCATCTTTAATCAAATCATAGTTGACATGATCCTGTACATAGAAAATCCAAACTCCACGGAAAAACAACTAGAACTTACATATGAGTTTAGCAAAGTGACAGAACACAAGGTCAATATATAAACAATAAATTGTATCTATGCTAGATGAACAACCAGAATTGAAACTAGAGTACTACCCAACAGTGCCAAACATATGAAACACCTAAGTATAAATCTAATAAAATATGTGCAGAATCTATGTGCTGAAACCTACCAACTTCTTTGATATGAGATATATCAAAGAAGACCTGATAAATGGAGAAAGTTTATGTTTATGATTTAGAAGACTAAGTATTGTTAAGACGTCAATTCTCCCCAAGTTGATCCACAGATTAACACAATTCCAATTAAAATTCCATCTGAATTTTTTATAGAAATCAACATACTGTTTCTAAAGTCTACATGGAATGGCAAAGGAGCTAGAAAAGCCAAAAAAGTTTTTGAGAAAGAAAAACAAAGTCTGAGGATTCGCACTATCTAACTTCAAGATTTCAAGTCATCAAGAAGGTGTGGCATCAATGAAAGGACAGACACACAGCTCAAGGGACAGAAGAGAGCCCAGAAACAGATGCACACCTCCAGGTCACCTGATTACTAAGAAAGGTGCAAGGGCAATTCAAGGTAAACGCCTGCCACAGGCCCAGCAACCCCAGCCCATGTGCCCACATTCGATGACCACACAGAGCTGGACAGCCTTACTGCCAATCACCAAAACCCAGAAAGGTGCCAGTGTCCCCAAGTGAGACCAGAGAGGCACCTCACACACTGTGGCACAACCACACAGTGGGGGCCACTCAGCGGTGGAAATGACCCTGACATACACGTGATGGGGACGAATCACTCTGAGTCACAGAGGCCAGGTTCAAAGGCTACTTACTGTGTCTGGCTCCACTCACAGGACATTCTGGAACTGGGAAACAGAGGGGCACCCCAAGAGAACATGAGGCATAATGGAAATGTTCTCTGTATCTTGACTGCTGTGTTGGTTACATGACTCTATATATTTGTCGAAACTCATAGAACTGCACCAAAAAGTGAATTTAACTCTATGTAAACTAAAAAATCAATTGAAAAAACTGGAAAACACCTGGTCACTAATCTCTAAATTCGCAAATAGCCACGAACCAACCAACAGACAGCTAAAAGACAACAAAATACCAAGAATAGGTCACCACAAGTGTTGTGAAAAGGAAATGCCGGTTCTGTTTATTTTTTTTTTCCCTTTTTAATCAAGCAACATACGTGCTTCTCGGTGAGCCTCTCCTTCCCAGCAGCGGCATAGGCACCTCTGAGGCAAGGACTGGGTAGCCACCGCACCTCACAGGAGTCAGCCTGTGGAGAGCTCCCAAAGCCCCGGGGCCTCCCCAGCCTGCTCTGACATCTCAACCTCACGGTCCAAGCTGGGACGTCCCAGGGGAGACAGCCCCAGACTGTGGCACCTCTGCAGGAAAGGCCAGCCCCCAAGACACTTCCCAGGAGCTAGAGATGACTACCCCGTCTAAATGCTCTCTCCGCCCCACCTGGAGGAAAAGCCACTTTCTTCGGGGACAGATTTTAGAATGGGAAAATCACAGATACATATGCATACAATTAAATAGGTCAAAAAGCTTCTGAAGAGGGACGCACATAAAAGGTACCCTAACCAAGGTGTAACATAATAAAAATATATCTGGTCTTTGTCTCCAATTCCCAGCACAGGGCTCCTAAAACCCTGAGGATTTCCTGAGTGTCTGCGTTATTCAAAAGGATCCTCAGGCCAGGCCCCAAATCCCAGCACTTTAGAAGGCCAAGGCGGGAAGATCACTTGAGGCCAGGAGTTTGAGACCAACCTGGGCAACTTGGAGAGACACATCCCCCCCCAGCCCGTCTCTATAAACAATTTTTAAAATTACCCAGGCGTGATGGTGCACACCTGTACTCCCAGCTACTACAGAAGCTGAGGTGGGAGGATCACTTGAGCCCAGGAGTTCAAGGCTGCAGTGAGCCTTAATTGTGCCACTGCACTCCAGCCTGGGTGACAGAGCAAGCCCCTATCTCCTTTAAAAAAAAAAAAAAGACCCCACACCTGAGCTTGTGGGAATGAGATGGCTCAGGGTGGGGTCTCCAGAAAGATCAAATGCGTGACTTAAAGGTGGGAACTTTCAGGTTGTCTCCCACCTCCGGGAGTGAAGGCGAGGCAGGAGATTGGGTTACAGAATCTCTTGAAGGAGACGTGGAGAGCTTCCTGGTTGTGAAGGTATCCATGTGCTGGGACAGTGTAGCACCCAACTCCAGGGCACAGAGATTCCTGCCCTTGGGATCCTTCTAGACCTCGCCCTGTGTACCTCCTTTGGTTGGCTGTTCACTTCTTTCCTTTATCATAAGCATCGTAAGTAAAACACTCTCCTGAGTTCCATGAATCCTCTAGCAAATTAACCAGCCTGAAGACTACAAATCTGTAGTTGGCCAGGCAGAAGCGGGGTGAGTAGCCAGGGTCCCCATTTGCAGCTGGCATCTGAAGTAGGGGCAGTTTCATGGGACCACATGCTTTATCTTGTGAGAGCTGACACCACTCCAGGTAACAGCGTCAGAACTGACCTGTTGGACACCCGAGTGGTGGCAGAGGATTGGAGGAGTGGTGTGGAAACCCCCCCACAAGGGCAATCTTCTAGTTGGCATTTCTGAGCCCAGCTGAAGCTGTTGAGTGGAACCCTCCCCACACACACATGCCCTTCTCCACCTGGGAAACCTCTTCTTTCTCAGGCTACATTCCAGTGTCGTTTCTGGAATGCCTCTTCGCTTCCCAGAAGAAAAGCGAGGCCACGACTCAGGAAGGATGGTGGCATGAGACCTGCACAGCCCAGGGCCCGTCGTGTGTGACAGTCCCTCTGAGAGTCTCAATGGGCTATGGGTGTGACGCTGAGCAGGCAGTTCTTTCCCATTTTTCCCTCAGAAATAAAGTTGAAATGTGGCTTTTCCTGAAAAAACTAGCACTTTGAGACTATCCAAGTCCAAGTCCCTGATCCGAGGGGGGTCTGTGATCTATCTGTGGCCTATTTATGACAAAATAAGTTACATGAGGGGCTGGGCGCGGTGGTCACACCTGTAATCCCAGCACTCTGGGAGGCCGAGGCAGGAGGATCGCTTGAGCGCAAGAGCTCAAGACCAGCCTGAGCAAAAGCGAGACCCCATCTCTACTAAAAATAGAAAAATTAGCCGGGCTTCATGGCGCATGCCTGTAGTCCCAGCTGCTCAGGAGGCTGGGGCAGGAGGATCGCTTGAGCCCAGGAGTTTGAGGTTGCTGTGAGCTACAATGGTGCCACTGCCCTCTATCCAGGCAACAGAGGGACTCTGTCTCAAAAAAAAAAAAAAAAAAAAAGAAAGAGGCCGAGGCGGGTGGATCGCTCAAGGTCAGGAGTTCGAGACCAGCCTGAGCAAGAGCGAGACTCCGTCTCTACCAAAAAAAATAGAAAAAAATGATCTGGACAACTAAAAATATATATATATAGAAAAAATTAGCTGGGCATGGTGGCGCATGCCTGTAGTTTCAGCTACTCAGGAAGCTGAGGCAGAAGGATTGCTTGAGCCTAGGAGTTTGAGGTTGCCGTGAGCTAGGCTGACGCCACAGCACTCACTCTAGCCAGGGCAACAAAGCGAGACTCTGTCTCAAAAAAAAAAAAAAGAAAGAAAGAAAGCATAGAAAACATCCAGAAACTTGAGAGCAACAATTTAATACTATGGATAGTTTATTATATTTTATAACAGTAATAGCCTACAAAGATGGAAGACTTAAAAATCCATTCTGAAGTACTTTTGGAATGGCAGAATGAGGGCCTCCAAAATCTCCTCCATAAAAGCAATAAGAACACTAATAAAAATGGTCAAAATCAACTTTCTCAAAACTCTGGAAATTAAAGAAAGCCTTTAAACCATCTGAGGAGTGTTTATTCTAGAAAAACAGCTGAATCTTGGTAAGAACAAGGAGTTTTGTGGCATTTTAACTTACCCTATTCCCATTCTCCCCAGCTCTGTGGTAGCCACTAAAAAGGCAGAACAGGTCCCCAAGACCCCAGCCACAGAGAACTGTCACTCTGAGTCCTCTGGCTGCCCTCTGGAAGTGCCTCACGGAAGGACTTGTCTTTATCTGACCTGACTCAGAGTTCACTCCGTGAAAACAGCCTAGTCCCTAGGGCATGTCTCAAAAGGAATCGGTGGCAAATGGTTCACACTGCAGTGGCCTGAGGCTGTGACACCAGCTGGGCAAACAAGAGGGCTGCCAAAAACCTTGACAGAGAAAGCTGAACAATGAGATGTCCCTGGAGGACTCTGAAAAGCTCCACCGTACATGTGGGGACGTAGGGATCCACGTGGCCCTGTGCCTGCCCAGCACAGACCTCACAAGGCCCTTAACTTCCCGTCTGGTTGCCCAGGAAGCTCCGTGCAGGCGGAGGCAAGGCCAAGGCAGAGAGGTCAGCCACTGGAGCACCACAGGTGAGCGCCAACGAGCCGACACGCACCCCGGCAGACCAGGAGACTTAGCGGTTTCGGGAATTTAAGGAAATCTCTGTCCAATAATCAGGTGACCACTTAGCTAACAGAAACTGTGACTTCAGTGGCCACTTATGACAAGATTTCATAAAATTAGTCTAGGAAAGTCACTATTATAAGCTGAACCGTGTCACCCAGAATTCACACGTTGAAGTCCTAAACCCCAGGACCTCAGAATGTGACTGTATTCGTACAGGGTCTTTACAGAGGTAACCAAGTTAAAAATGAGGTCATTTAGGGGGCCCTTACCCAGTACGACTGGTGTCCTTATGAAAAGGGGGAAATTTGGAGACAAACATGCAGTGGGAGGAAGGCACGAACATGGAGACCGCCAGCATCAAGCCCAGGGGCGACGCCTCCCCGCTCAGCCCTCACAAGGATCCAACCCTCCTGACATCCTGACTTTACATTTCTAGCCCCCAAAACCATGAGACAATATATTTCTGTTATTTAAGTCAGTTTGTGATACTTTGTTACAGCAGCCCTTGAGCAACAACCACCAACAGCAAAAACAATCAACTCTGGAGGAGGTAAGGTCATCTGATTTCCAGAGCTGCCACATACTATTTTAAATTTCCCATTCTCAACAAAAAAAACTACGAGACATGCAAAGAAATAGGAAAGCACAGATAGCCCACACATGGCAGGAAAAAGCAGTTAATATGATACACACTATCTCTGAGGAGACTGGACTTGCCAAACAAAGACTTTAAATCACCTACAATAAACATGTTCAAAGAACTAAAAAAAAAAGTCTAAAAAATGAAAGAATAATGTCTTACCACATAGAAAATATCAAAGAAGAAATAGAAATTATGAAATGTTCACTAGAGGAGTTCACCAGATTTGAGCAGGTAGAAGAAAGATCAGCAAACATGAAGATAGAACAATTGAGATTATCCATTCTGAGGAACAGAAAGAAAAAGAATGAAGAAAACAGAGCCTCAGAGACCTGTGGGATATCACTAAGTGTAACAATTGACATTATGGGAGTCCCAGAAAGAGGAGTGAAATATTAAATAAAAGAGCAAAGAGAATATTTGAGGAAACCATGGCTGAAACTTCCCAAATTTGATGGAAAACATTAATCTATACATCTGAGAAGCTCCACAAACTCCCACTAGAATAAACTTAAAGATATCTGCACCTAGAGACATCTATCGAAGACCAAAGACAAAAGAGAGAATCATTAAAGCAGCAAGAGAAGCAACTCAGTGCGTACAAGCAAGCCTCGGTAAGGTTAACAGCCAGCTCCTCTGGAGCCCATTCTACTAAGTAAAGTATCCCAAGAATGGAAAAACAAGCACCACGTACTCACCATCAGATTGGTATTAACTGATCAACACCTATGTGCACATATAGTAATCACATTCATCGGGTGTCGGGCAGACGGGAGAGGGGAAGAGGGGATGGATATATTCACACCTAATGGTTGCGGTGCGGTGCGCTCCATCTGGGGTATGGACATGCTTGAAGCTCTGCCTCACGTGGGGCAAGGGCAATATACGTAACCTAAACATTTGTATCCCTGTAATAAGCTGAAATAAAAAAAAAATTAAACAAAAACAAGAACAGCCAGCTCTTCATCAGAACCCACACAGGCCAGAAGGCAACGGGATGACATGCACCCACTGCCAAGGAAAGACTGTCAACCAAGAATTCTGTGTCCAGCAAGACTATACTTCAAAAGCACAGGAGAGATTAAGACATTTTCTGATAAATAAAAACTCAGAGAATTCACTGCTAGTGGACTTGCTCTACAAAAAATACTGAAGGGCCTTCAGGCTGAAATAAAAGGGCACAGTAACTCAAATCCATAGAAGACAGATCTTTGAAAAGATCAATTTTGATAAAACTTTACCTAGAATGACTAGGAAAACAGACTCAAATTACTCAAATCAGGAATGAAAGCAGGGACCATCACAACCTCATAGAAATAAAAAAGGATCACAAGAGAATCCTATGAACAAATATATGCTAATGAATTAGATAACGCAGATGAAATGGAAAAAATTCCTAGAAAGACACAAACTATGATACCAAAACTGGCTCAAGAAGAAACAGAAACTCTAAATAGACCTGTAAGAAGTACCATTAAATTAGTAATCAAATAACTTAGGACAAAGAAAAGCCTGGGCCAAGGTTTTACTGGGTGAATTCTATCAAACATTTAAAAAATTAATACTAATCCTTCACAAACTATTCCACATGATAGAAAAGGAATACTTTCTTTTTCTTTTTTTTTTTGAGACAGAGTCTCACTCTCCTGCCTGGGCTAGAGTGCCATGGCGTCAGCCTAGCTCACAGCAACCTCAAACTCCTGGGCTCAAGCAATCCTCCTGCCTCAGCCTCCCGAGTACCTGGGACTACAGGCATGTGCCACCATGCCCGGCTAATTTTTTCTATATATTTTTAGTTGTCCAGCTAATTTCTTTCTATTTCTAATAGAGACGGGGTCTCGCTCTTGCTCAGGCTGGTCTCGAACTCCTGACCTCGAGCAATCCTCCCACCTCGGCCTCCTGGAGTGCTAGGAGAAAAGGAATACTTTCAATTCATTTTATGAAGCCAGTAGTACGCTGATACCAACACTAGATGAAGCTATCACAGGAAAACCACAGGCCACTATTCCTTAGCACTATATATCCAAAAATCCTTAACAAAATATGAGCAAAACAAATCCATATAAAAATGATTATATGCAGCTGGGCACAGTGGCTCACACCTGTAATCCTGGCACTCTGGGAGGCCAAGGCGGGTGGGTCATTTGAGCTCAGGAGTTTGAGACCAGCCTGAGCAAGAGCGAGACCCCGTCTCTACTAAAAATACAAAGAAATTAGCTGGACAACTAAAAAAATATATAGAAAAAATTAGCCGGGCATGGTGGTACACGGCTGTAGTCCCAGCTACTTGGGAGGCTGAGGCAGGAAGATCACTTGAGCCCAGGAGTTTGAGGTTGCTGTGAGCTAGGCTGACACCACGGCACTCTAGCCTGGGCAAAAGAGTGAGACTCTGTCTCAAAAAAAAGAAAAAATGATTATATGCCATGATCAAGTGGCATTTATGCCAGGAATATAAGGTTGGTTTAACATTCAAAAAGCAATATAATACACCATATTAGTAAAATAAAAAACAAGAAAACCACATGATCAGCTCAATCGAAGCAGAAAAAACATTTGGCAAAATCCAGTATCCATTCCTGGTAAAACTCTTAGCAAACCAGGAAAGAAGGAAATTTCTTCACTCTGATAAAACCCATAGCTAAGACAGGACACTAAGTGAGGAAAGGCAGTCACAAAGGACCACACATTGTCTGATTCCATGTACATGAACTGTCCACAACTGGCAACTATACAGAGGCAACGCACGTTAGTGGCTACTGGCGGCTGCGGAGGACTGGAAGTGACTGCTAAGGGGTATGGGCTTGTCCTTGAGGAGTGACGAAATGTTCTAACATCAGGCAGCTGTGATGGCAGAACAACTTTGAGTACACAAAAATCCACTGAGTTGCGTAGTTTAACAGGTCAAATTTTATAGCACATAAATTATCTCAATAAAACTATCATATAAAAGAACACATCCTTCAGAATTTGAGAAGCCCTTGCTACAAATAACCATAGAACCATATTTACTCAGAAAAGGTTTACAACTAGTTTTAATTGGTTCTTCATATAATTGACCCTTGAACAACATGGGCTTGAACTGCAAGAGTCCACTTACATGCAGATTTTTCTTCCGCCTCTTTCACCCCTGAGACAGCAAGACCAACCCCTCCTTTTTCTCCTCGGCCTACTCAGTCTGAAGACGACGAGGATAAAAAAACACTGTGATGATCCATTTTGACTTAATCGATGGTAAATATATTTTCTTTTCCTTATGATTTTCTTAATATTTTCTTTTGTTTAGCTTACTTTATCGTAAGAATACAGTATACAATGCACGACATACAAAGCATGTGTTATCAACTGTTTATGTTATCAGTAAGGCTTCTGGCCAACAGCAGACTATTAGTAGTTAAGATTTGGGGGAGTCAAATTATACATGGATTTTCAACTACATGGGGGTTGGTACCCCTAACCCCTGCACCATTCAAGGGTAAACTGTATAAAGAACAATATAAGTCCTATAAACTGTGGCTCAAAGGTTCATTCCCACCAGTTACATTTACAGCGCACACGCAAGGCTGCAAAACACAAGGGACAAAAATTTCCAACAAAAAGCACATTTTTTTCCCTGCCTGCACAAAGACAAGCAAGTTTCCTCTTTTATGAAATATGAACAGAATGACCTGGAGGCTGGAGGACTAAATCCTTGGCACAGGGTGTGGAGGGCACAAGCACAGCCCGCGGGCAGCCCCAGCTCATGCCAACAGGGTGGGTGGCTGCAGTGCAGCCGCAGCTCTAGTGGGCACGTCCAGGACACTCACCTCAAGCTCTTCACTGTCCTTGGGCTTCTCCTCAGAGGTCTGTTTAACAAAGTCAGGGATGAGGATTTCCAGGGTGGCTCGGGCTACAGGGAAAAAAAAGCCTGAGGGTGAGGCCTGGGCATAGCCCTCCTCCCAGGGTTCAGGCAGACATGGCGCTCAGCTGCAGAATGAGCTGTGCACTGGCTTCTATCCCGCAGCTCAGGGGTCAAGTGAAAGCCCCGGGAAGTGGCAGCACTTCAGAGGCAGGGTCAGGAGAACACAGAGGGAAGAGCCCACCCTGAGGACAGGAGATGGGAGGCAGGCTGCAGGAAGCCCACGAGCCACATGGAGAGTGTGTGCTCTCTCACCCAGAGGTCCTGGAGTAGGTGGCGGCAGGGGAGGGGGGTGGTGTTCAGATCTGTGTTCTAGGGAATCCGTTGGGTGGTGTATAAGAAAACGGCTCAGTAGGCCCTGGACTGAGCAGGAAGGCCAGAGAGCAGGTGGCTGCAGGCATCCAGACCGGGCAGCAGTGGCTGGGCCTGCCACAGGCAGGGAGACACGGCCAGGACTGAGGGACACTCTAGAGAGTGTCTGCAGGGAAGAACACAGGGATAGCCCAGGCTGAGAGCACAGGCACCACGTGAGCAGGGCTATCACGGCCACAGGGCTGGTGGCTCAGCTCAGTCTGCCCCTGCAGAGCTCTAAGTGCTGCAGGAGACCCGAGGAGAGACGTCGACAGAGGGCAGCCGGTCTGGGCAAGGGAAGTGGATTCCGCACGAGGGAAAGAGCGGTGAGCCTGCAGAGGGAAGCTCCCCAGGGCCTCTCCATCCCTGTGCCAGGCCCCACCCCACAGGTAACTGGCTCAAAACCTTGCTAACACCCAGTCTGTTGAGCCGAAAAAGTCTTTCCGGCAGAATCTAAGACAGCAGTCCTTCCTGGCGACTAGGGAGAAATGTGCACACCCAGGACAGTGGCGCAGAGGGAAGGACAGGCAGTAACGACAACGCAGAAGGCTCCCAACCGTCCTCAGCATCTGCCATCGAAAGGAAGTAACACCAAGGGACACTTTGATTCCCATGAGCAAAAAACACTGCACCGTCCCTGAGATCTAGTGTGACCAGGATACAACTGACACACTTCCTGCTTTGAGACCTGCTCTGGGAGACACAGCAATGGTAGCAACCCCAAGAATCGACCTGAGGGTGCAACAGCCTAGCATGTACCCAAC
>CAUYSK010084305.1:0-13469 GCA_963575035.1 Avahi laniger
CACTCATACACTGCTGGTGGGACTGCAAACTAGTACAACCTCTGTGGAAAGTAATATGGAGATACCTCAAAGAGCTACAAGTAGAAATACCATTTGACCCAGCAATCCCATTACTGGGCATCTACCCAAAGGAAAAAAAGATATTCTATAAAAAAGACATCTGCACTAGGATGTTTACAACAGCACAATTCACAATTGCAAATATGTGGAAACAACCCAAGTGCCCATCAATACATGAGCGGATTAAGAAAATGTGGTATATGTATACCACGGACTTCTACTTGGCCACAAAAAGCAATGGTGATCAAATATCTCTTGAATTATCCTGGATAGAGCTGGAGCCCATTCTACTAAGTGAAGTATCACAAGAATAGAAAAACAAGCTCCACACGTACTCACAATCAAGTTGGTATTAACTGATCAACACTGAAGAGCACATATAGTAGTAACATTCATCGAATGTCGGGCAGTTGGGAGCAGGGAGCAGGGGATGGGTATATTCACACCTACTGGGTGAGGTGAGCACCATCTGGGGGATGGACATGCTTGAAGCTTTGACTTGGGTGGGGCAAAGGCAATATATGTAATCTAAAGATTTGTACCCCCGTAAAATCCTGAAATAAAAATAAATAAATTAAAAAAGTAAAAAAAATGGCAAAAGATCTGAATAGACATTTCTCAAAAGAAGAGATACAAATGGCCAGCAGATATGTCAAGAAATGCTCAACATCTCTATTCATCAGAGAAATGCAAATTAAAACCACAATGAGGTATGACTTCATAGATATTAGGCTATTATCAAAAAGATGAAATATAAGAAGTATTGATAAGGACGTGAAGAAAAGTGAGCCCTTGTACACTGCTGGTGGTATTGTAAACTAGAATAGCCATTTTGGAAAACGATGGAGGTTCTTCAAAAAACTCAAAATAGGATTACCAAATGATCCACTTCTGGGAATATATCTAAAGAAATTGAAATTGGTATGTCAAAGAGATATGTGTGTTCCATGTTCATTGCAGCATTATTCACAGTAGTGAAGATATGGAAACAATTGAAATGCCCATCAATGGATAATGGATTAGAAATGTGGTGTATATATATATACACACACACACACACACACACACACACACACACACACTCACACACACAATGAAATACTATTAGGTTTTAAAAATCAGGAAGTTCTGCCATTTGTGACAACATAGATGAACCTAGAAGATATTATATTAAGTGAAATAAGACAAACACAGACAGACAAATGTAGTATGACCTCATTTATATGTGCCATCTAAAAAAAGTGGAATTCACAGAAGGAAAGAGTAGAATGGTGTCTCCCAGCGGCTGGGGGAGTAGAGGCAGATGAGGAAAGCGGAGACGTTGATCAAGGGGTATGAGTTTCAGTTAGGAGGAATAAGTTCTGGTGGTCTATTGCACAGTATGGTAACTATAGTTAATAAAAATGTATTTTATATTTCAAAATAGCTAAAAAAGAGGATTTGAAATGTTTTCACTGCAAAGAAACAATAAATATTTGAGGTGATGGAAAAAAAAAGTGGGTAAAGGACATGAACAGAAACATTTCAAAAGAAGATAGGCTAATGGCCAACATATATATGAAAAATGCTCAACATCTCTAATCATCAGGGAAATGCAAATCAAAACCACAATGAGATATAACTTAACTCCAGTGAGAATGGTTTTTATCAAAAAGTCCCAAAACAATAAATGTTGGCATGGATGCGGAGAGATAGGAACATTCAGACACTGCTGGTGGGACTGCAAACTAGTACACCCTCCATGGAAGGTAATATGGAGATACCTCAAAGAGCTAAATGTAGGACTACCATTTGATCTAGCAATCCCACTACTGGGCATCTGCCCAAAGGGAAAAAAGACATTCTTTAATAAAGACTCCTGCACTCGAATGTTTATAGCAGCACAATCCCCAATTGCAAAGATGTGGAAACAACCCAAGTGTCCATTGATACACGAATGAATTAACAAAATGTGGTATATGTATACCATGTAGTTCTACTCAGACATAAAAAAAACAGTGAACTACCTCTTGTATTATCCTGGATGGAGCAGGAGCCTATTCTTCTAAGCAAAGTATTACAAGAATGGAATAACAAACACCACATGTACTCACCGTTAAATTGGTACTAATTGATCAAAACTAATGTGCACTTATGGAAGTAACATTCATCTGGTGTTAGGCAGGTGAGAGGGGAACAGGAGGGGATGGATAAACTCACACCTAACAGGTGCAGTGTGCACTGTGTGAGTGATGGGCATACTTGTAGTTCTGACTCTGGTGGTACAAGGGCGATTTATGTAACCAAAGCATTTGTACCCCTGTAATATTCTGAAGTAAAATTAATTAATTAATTAAATAAAATGAGGAAATATTTAGAAAATTTTTGCTTTAACAAAACACAGGCCTGCTTAATTTTATACTACAATTACACTAGTGTGTAGAGTTACCAGATTTAGTAAATAAAAATGCAAGAAATCTAGTTAAATTTAAATTTCATTCAGCCACAAAAAGGAACGATGTTCTGATTCATAATACAAAAGAGGTGAAATGTGAAAACATTATGCTAAGTGAAAAAAGACACACAAGAGGCCACATACTGCATGATCCTGTTTACAAGAAATGTTCAGAATGAACAAATCTGTAAAGACAGTAAGTAAATTAGTAGTTACCAGGGGCTGTTGGGAAATTAGTGACTGCTAATTGGTAAAGGATTTCTTTTGTGGGTGATAAAATGTTCTGGAATTAGTGGAAATGGTTTCATAATTTTGCAACAGTTATTAAAGAAGCACTAAATTGAACGCTTTGAAATGAATTTCATGGTATACAAATTATACCTTAATAAAAATTTATAATAAAAAATTAAGCAAACAAACCATAAGCTAGCTAAATTGGGTCTGCAAGCCATAGATTGCCACCCTTTGCCCTTCACTAGTTGTTCTCATTCACATTGAGGTCATTTGACCGTCAGGGCCAACATGAAAGCCTTTAAAAACTGCTAATGCTGGGCCTTGTTCCCTATGATACTGGTCCAGTTGGTCTAGGATGGTGCTTTTTTGATGCTTCCCAGGTGATTCCAGTATGCAGCCGTGGTTGAGAAAAACTAGATTAGACCAGTGATTTCTAGTACCAGGTTTAGCCCAAATCTGTTGTAAACCATTGTGAGAAGTAGAATAATGGTCTCCAAAGGATGTGCAAGTCTGAATCCTAGTAATCTGTGAATATGGTATCTTATATCACAAAAGGGACTTTGCATATGTGATAAAATTAAGGCCCTTGGATAGGCAGATTATCTTGGATTATGTGGGTAGACCCAAACTAATCTCATTGGGTCCTTAAAGCAGACGCCCCTACGTGGTTGTGGTCAGAAGAAGGAGTGAATACAAGAGGTTGAAGAGATGCAATTTGGCTGACTTTAAGATAGAAGAAGGAGGCCACGTGCCAAAGAATGTGGGTACCTTCCAGAAGGTGAAAAAGGCAAGAAAACAGATTTTTTCCTAGAGACTCCAGAAGGTAGCTTTACAGACACTTTGATTTTAACCTTTGAATTTCTAACCTATAGGATCTTAGGATAATAAATTTATTTTAAACCAAAATAAGGTTTAATTTTAGATGAATTTTTTTTTTCTTTTTTCTCTCTAATGTGTGTCACATGTAGTATTTTGGGCATATTTATAGTGAATGTTTACATGTGTATCTGCAATTCAAATGTAATTGAATCTCTTATATTTTATCTTGTAACTCTACTAGTACATTTACTGAAAGAAAAACTCAACAAAAAAATTAACGTTCCTGGTATCCGAGTTTATAATAGGTTTCTTGAATCTTATAATGGTGCACAAAAAATTTTTAAAACTACATATAAACAATGCAATTGATTGCCATTCTTTTGGTGCTGTGAATAACCTGTAGTAACTTATGATAAATTTGAAAAACTAAATGCTCAGCTAAAATTTAGTTTTGAAAATATTTTTATGTGTAAATATAGATACTTGTAACTTCAAAATTATATGAAAAAAACCACCCTTCACTTTTTGTCTTAAGTACTCATAAAAATACCTAAAAAAATATGTATTGTATTATTCTCTACTACTGGGACTTCTTATATAACTAACATTCACTTTTGCTAATACAAAACTCCGAATGTGACAGAGAGTAATTAATTGCTAACTTTATAAACATAGACTTGTTTGTTCTTTCTTTCTCAAATAATTGAGTAAAAAAATTCAAGTAATATATAATGTATATGTAATTTATTTCTTAGGAGATTTAAGCCAATGCAATCTTTTTACGTTAGGAAAATAGGTGATGGAATTTTAAAAATGAGAATATAAATCAACAACCTTGTCATTTCTCTGAAAGACTTCTACAGTAATGACAGCAATTATTTTTAAAGGACTGTTTTGAAATGTGTGGAATTGAGCATTAATAATTTAGCCATCTCTGTATAAATGTGCTCTCGTCATATGTGAGAATCATGAGTAGTGATGTGTCTGCACTAATCCATCCCTGTTGGCTGTTCCAGTTCTCCTTCTGATGAGTGGCACACAGGTGAGCAGGCGTATTTGGGGCTAACTAAATACAGTGTGTTGCAATATCCTCTGATAAAGAAAAAGGAGAGGTTCAAACTTTGATCCCTTTAGCATTACAACATTTTCTTCTGTTCACAGATTTATCAATTTCTTCCAAGTTGTCAGAAGTCTTGTTTTATATTGTAGCTTTAGCAAATAAATTGAAATTGAGATACACAGATGTGTTGGTCATGTAATCCCAGAAATAAAGTCAACACAAATGGGTTACACATTTTCATGTTTGGAAATGTAGCTTATTTTGGATTTTGAATTGAATCCCAATTACTCAAAAATGCATTGTATCTCACATTTGCCCTGCAAATTTTAGAATGGCTCTTGGACTGAAGCAACAATATTTTCTCTTGCCCCTTGGTGCGGGTGTTAATAGAAAAATAATCTGTAGTAAGGGGGAAAAAATCTCTTCTGTGGTCCTGCTCCAAAGCCTTACATGTCGCCACCGTAATTTCATCCTGTAGCTTAAGACAGGAATTGGCACATTTTTTTCTGTAAAAGGCAAGTTAGTAGATATTTTTGATTTTGTGGGCCACAAGGTCTTGGTTTCAACTACTAAACTCAATCTTTCTAACACTAAAGAAGCCATAGAGAATATATATTAATAAATATAAATGGATGTGGCTGTGTTCCAATGCATTTTATTTGCAAATATAGGCAATCGACCAAATTTGTCCTATGAGTTGTAATGTGTCTACACCTTTATAAAACATTGCCGTTTTAGAAAGCTTTGGTAAATTTTAAACCCTTTGAAAGAGGATCACATTAAGTCACGACTTGTCTTCCACAATTTAGTGTGAATTATCAAATTTTCTACCAGTTGTGTCAGAACTGAGAAAAATAGTCTATTTTTTATAGCGGAAATTTAAGTTCAAGGGTGAACCAGTATTCAAAAATCGTGTTTTAGACAATGCTAATTACATAGGAAATGAATTATGAATTAAAAATATTATGAATTAAAAGGATCAATTACGATTGCAAAACTCTGGTTTTAAAATGTTAATTAGCTTTCTCGGCTCTAGGATTTCTCAGTCTTTAATACACTAATGAATATTGTAGAACTCCATGATTGGGTTATAATATTGTTTCCCAAAGAGTACCTTAGTTTTGCAGTGGGCCTGTAGCGCCTACAAACCCTGATCATTAGTAAAGAACATAGTCCACATGGACAGCCGTACTTAAGATACTGGTGCAAGACTACAGGTAGCCAGAGAGTATAAAATATTCTTGGATCTGACATCCAAAAGAGAGGGAGAGCACGGAAGAGCCAGAGGTGTAATATAGGTGTTGAATTGCTCTTTTGCCTGAGTGAAATTGTTCTTTCAATAGCAATGATATTCTGAGCAGTGATGAAGATGAAAATTATAGAAAGAGTTATTCTATGGCTATCGAATGGGAATTGATTTGCAAATAAAGTATGTATTTTGTTAGAAAAATTTAATATCAGATACAAAAAATGGACACAACTAGAAAGTATTAAGTATCTCTTACATAGGGCATTAAATATTATATTGTATATTACTAACATTTATCCCTTATTAAAAATATATTTTTTGCTAATATTGTACAGAAAATTTTTCACTTTTTGTCTGTCTATAGCATTAGCTTGTTTCATTCTGGAAAGAATCTTTGCAGTTATAGCCACTTAATGGGAGAATGAGCCCACAATTTACTAAGAGAAATACTTTTCTACACGAATTTCAAAATAGCATGTCTTTTTTCTAAATACCTTTCCAATATTTAAAGGCAAACCTTATGAACAAGTAAAAGTATTGGCCAGCTCTAAAAATACGATGCCTCATCAAGATAAACGGCATGGAAAAGTTGTTGTGATTCTAACGTGTTTATCATGAGGAAAACTGTGGTGATACAAAGGATAAAATCATGATAGACATTCGAACATGGGGAATATCATCCTTATAAACCTATAAATAAAGCATGGAATTGCTAAATTTACTTTTGGAAAATTAAAGTTACATCATGCTAACTCTAAATATAATCTATTATCTACCTGTAAATTATAATTTACTTTTTTAATTTAAATTTTTTTGATATGAATAAGGAATAGTTAGTTATTGTTCTGCTTCTACCCTTTTTCATTCCCCATATTTTCCTTGTCTCCCATATTGGCGTATGAGCACTGCATTACACTCTGAACTTGGAATAGGACACTCTCTTTTAGTCCTTTTCTGGTTTTCTCCTTTTCCATTCTACTCCATAAAACATTCGGCTCTTCACATTATCTCAAATTGTTTAACATGCTTGATAAAGGCTAATTCTTCTTAAGTATTGTATCATGAGTACCAAAATGATTTTTCACTACCTCATTTCTTTCACATTCCTATATAATTATTCATTCTATCCCCTGATATACAGAGGAAAATAATAAATCTAATTTCTACCAAAGTATACCAACTAATGTTAAACTCCTCATTGGTAGATTTTCATCATAAGAGTTATATGGTATATGGTCTAACTTCTTAGTTCCATTTTAATTTTAATGTAATTATTGCTCTTGTACCATATACACAGATTATATATTTTATTTCTATTTTTCTTCATTTATCTATTATTTTATTGTCTCTCCATTCCTACTGTTTCTATTATTTCTCATGTTTCAAATATCTATGTTTCCACACTTCGATATAGATTGTAATGGCATAGAATACTATCATTTGATTTTTGAGATGAATAGTCCATGCATTTAATCCTAGAGTTATAGCTTGGGGGTAATAAGTCCAACTGTAGGGATATTGCCTCTACTTACTCATTTTGCAAATGAACAACTCAAAATCCAGAGAAAGGGTCACACAAATTCTCATTGAGCTGAGGTCTCAGGGCTCCATATTTGTAACACTTTCCAATCTTTTATGCTAGATGCACAATTGTAGGATAATTTTTGATAATAGAAATAGTACTAAACAGCTACATTTGTGCAGTCACTGATATGATACTACTATTAATTCTAATCCTTCAAACATATTGTAAGATTGAAATTATTGTACTTGTTTAATGTGAGAAACTGAGAATCAGAGAAGATAAGAAATATACATTTGGAGAATTCTTCATTACACTTAGATAGGTCTGATCCAATAACTACCTCTTTTTCACAATAATTTATTGCTTTTATGAGTACTTTAAAAAGGACTACATCCTATGGCTAAGCCATATGTCAAATAATTTTGATTATGTAAGTTTCAGTTTTGTTTGTTTTTGAGACATCCTTTACCTTTATCTTACACATAATATTCCCTGTCAAAGATATTCTCGCCTCCAGCTGGAAAGACCCCAAAGAGCTGGAGAACAAGGAGAATAAATTTGAAGAGTACATGGTATAAAAAAAATGGTTTGTTCACCCTGCCCAATAAAGTTTTATGCTTTGACTTTTTTCTCATATTGCTAAGCGCTAAGTCAATGGTGTCTTCAAATCTGCACTTTTATAAGAAGACCAACTTTTGAAAGATTTTCTTTCTATAAGTACTGTTTGAAACCTAATTCATGTTTCAGATCTAGATTTTATTAATATAATCACTAAGAGATTCTGAGGAAGGTGACAAAATATAATGTATGTCATTACATTGCCCCCAATTATTAATAATTGGTAACCAGTTATCATTTATTCTGAAGAAACTAGTTCAGTCATCTCATTTTATATGCGGGTTCATTATCCAAGTCAAAAATGTGGTATCCCTCTAATCTAAAAGCACTCTTTTTGAAAACCTCATGTGTGTCTACTTACCATTATTAAAGAGCAAGATCTCGTAATTTTGGCAGAATTATTGAACCCCAGATGATAGTAATTTGAAGGAAACAGCTACCCATTGTGTCTCTCTGATGAACTATTCACTATCAGTGATGATAACAAAACTTCAAAAGCCTGACTGTAATAATAGATCCCAGTACTGCTTGTTATCGTTAACGATGACACTTGCTATTTTATAAGAATTAAGTTTGCAGGCTGCTCTCAGGCTGTTTAAGTCTTCAATGATCTTGTTATCATAGCAGAAAAAGCTAGAAACAATCCAAATTCACCTAAATACTTTGGATGCAGTACTCAAGACTGGAGAGGTTGTGATAGTTTTGTTCTGATACATTGACTCATTTGTCCCAGCCTGATTAATGGAACACTGAGAGGCTCAAAAGGAAGTTTTGTTGCTATACTAGGTGAGATTTACAGTTGCTTTCCTGAGATGATGCTACAGCTTGAAACCATTTTGGATTTAAAGTTGATAAATAGGAATGCATAGAGAAATCACACTCGGAAATTTTCTATAATCATGGAAAATATTCTGGAGTGTTTATGCATAGTTCTATTAGAAATATATATTTAAATGTCCTTAAAATCTCCCACAATGCTGACTGCTTGAAGAAGATAACCTAACTGCTGCAAGACACTTAATACAGCCATAAATTGGTTATGATGCAAATGTTTTTCCACATTTATAAGGAAATTATAAGACGTAACAAAATAAAACATGTGAATCTACCCTTTATTTTGAACATACCTGTCCAATAAATGCCTCTTTTGAAAAAAAGTTGCGAGTAAAAAAAAAATATCAGTGCTAGTCATCGGTCACTGTATTTTGTTACGGTTAATACTCACAGAGTAATTTTTAAAATGAGCAATAATAACAAACACCAAATCTTGTCAATAGCAAGAGACCTAGAGAGTAACTGTGTTGGATATGGATTAGAGAAAATCTATGAGTATCAATTTTATCACTGTTGTTTTTTTCAAATTGTTTTTAGAAATAATTGGAGGCTACAGATGAGTGAGCAGTTCATACTAAATTCTTCTCACAACTATGAGAAGAGACTTTTGCAATCCTTTTGAGAGATAAAATCTGTGGATTAATGTGGAGAAGTAGAATAATGATATTCCGTATAATTTATTTTCTATATAAATTCCATTTACTTTTTATTTATTTGGTTACCATTAGAGCCTATGAAAACTGCTGCATTTATTATGGCCAAGTTTGGTGGCAGACATTGCGTATATAGAAAATGGGCTACGTAGCATATAGCACATTCACTGCAGAAGATTCTGGGGCAGTCGGAGGTTTGTGGGGCTGTTATTTGTGTGAAGCACACTGTCACTGCCAGTTAGCCTATCCAATGTACGTACAAACATGTTTGACTTCCAAGTACATAAGACATGTCCTACATGTCTTATTATGCTAAACTGATGACTCTAAAATATGTTATATTATTTTCTGTACAAAACTTTGCTATTATTGGCAAATCCTAAGTAGTGTATGCTTTCTTACCAGTAATACTAACATGGAGTCAATTTTTAAATTCTTCAGAAAAGTAGAAAACATTATTTACAGAGAAATAGCCAGCATTGACATTTAAAAAATAATGACTGCATTTCAACTGGATGGAATAAGAAGGGATAAGTTTGCTGCTCTCTCCAATTTTTTTTATTTTTTTATTTTTTTATTTTTTATTTTTATTTTTTTTATTTCAGCATATAATGGGGGTACAGATATTTAGGTTACGTATGTTGCCCTTGCCCCCCACCAAGTCCGAGTTCCAAATATGTCCATCTTTCGGGTGGTGCGCATTGCACTCTTCGTGTATGTATATACCCGTCATCTCCTCCCTCCTCCCCTTCCCCCTCCCCCCTGCCCAACATCCAATAGATGTTATTCTTATATGTGCACTTATGTGTTGATTGATGATCATCAGTCCATTCAATTGAACCGTAATTGATGGATCTGGGACATAAATCCCTGAAACCAATTCTAAACTATATACTCTCAAAAAGTATACTATATGCTATCCTTTTCTATTACTTTCCTACTGCTTGGTATCTGTAAACATAAAGCTCTGTAAAATAGAATAAAGTATTGGGTATCTTAAAACATTGGTTAAGACTTTAAATGAGGTCAGGATCAATATATTTCATAATGAGATCATGTCATTTAAATACACAGTTTACAACTGTCCTGTATCTTGTCCCCATTGGATTCTCCCCACATAAACATAGTCAAAAGTATGTTATTTTTTACAACTTTAATTAAATAATATAAAGTAAGTTATCCAATATGGAGCATGCACAAGTCATTGATCTAAGAAATTAAAAGATCTGGAAATAAAAAATAGCGACAATTTTTAAGTGTTTAGTGTAAGTTCTCTCCCGTATTTGGCCATATCTGAAACTAAAGTTGAGGGTTGCTTTTAGCCTGGGTTACTGCATTCTGGTCTGCTCAGTACTACTGCGACATATTTGTTCATGCTGCTGCCTTTGCTGAGAAATTTGTTGCTCCATAGGTTTTACCCATCCAATTAGTACACAATATTTAAGATCCTGATCAATTCCCAATTGTGAAGAAAATAATCTCTTCTTGCCCAGTCCAGATTAAGATGTTTCCATTCTAAATTCTTACTGTCATAAGAATATGCCCATGCCTTGCAGTCTTCAAATAACTGTATTACATTATTTTTCTCTTAAAATGATGTTTGAGTGGCAGGATCCAATGACCAGGTTTACATTTTGTAACTTCATAAAGCCTACACAACCCTCAGAGGCATTGCATAAAGTTCAAAAAAGAATGGAAAGACAAGTACCACATGTACTCACCATCAAATTGGTATTAACTGATCAACACATAAGTGCACATATAAGAATAACATCTATTGGATGTCGGGCGGGGGGGAGGGGGGAGGAGGGAGGAGGGGACGTATATGCATACACAAAGAGTGCAATGTGCACCACCTGAAGGATGGACATATTTGAAACTCGGACTTGGGGGGGGAGGGAAGGGCAAGGGCAACATACGTAACCTAAACATCTGTACCCCCATAATATGCTGAAATTAAAAAAAAAAAGAAAAAAAAGATTATTGGATTGTAGTTTTACAAATTGTACTAATTTAATATTCCTTTGCAAAATTTACTTGTACAGGTTCTGCTTTCTTTTAGAATACAAAAGGTTGCAAAAGAATGTCACAGTTACATTTACAACAAGAAAAAAAAACAGAAAGTAAACAAAATCATAATTTTTTCTCTCCATCTGAGAGCTGAGGGATTAAGGCAAACAGGTGAGCTGAATTACAAACAACTGCAAAGCATTTGAAGGAGAGATGGAACACAAATGGGACACATGGCCTATTTTACATGTGATGAGTAACAGGAGAAAGAGTTGGTGTCTATAAAAGTGGATAAGAAGAAAATAACTAAAATGTAGCAAATTGTTAAGGGCCAAGAATGGACTTACATTCAGTTTAGAATTCCTGGGGAAAGCAAGTACATAAGAAGTCCACATTTTTTGCCATCTCTTTTAATGGAACTTCATTGGGTATTGACAAGAAATATTTACAAAGAGTAGAAATCTGAAGGAGGATTCTTGGTGGTGTAGATATTCAGGACTTGACAAGGTCTCAGGAAGGAACATATGTTCCTGGAACAACTGGCTATTAATTCATATGCAAGAAAAAATTTCAAAAATTTCTTCAAAACCCATAAAAAATTATCTTAAATTGGTCCATGGGACTTAAAGTAAAAAGCTAAAACTACAAAACTTTTAAAAGAAAATGTAGAAGGAAACATTCAAGGCTTTGGGGTGGGCAAAGATTTTTTTAGGCTATAGGAAGCATTATAACAATAAAATTTTTTTTTTTTTTTTTTTAGACAGAGTCTCACTTTGTTGCCCTGTCTAGAGTGAGTGTTGTGGCGTCAGCCTAGCTCACAGCAACCTCAGACTCCTGGTCTCAAGCAATCCTACTACCTCAGCCTCCCAAATAGCTGGGACTACAGGCATGCGCCACCATGCCCGGCTAATTTTTTCTATATATTTTTAGCTGTCCAATTAATTTCTTTCTATTTTTGATAGAGACGGGGTCTCTATAGTATAGTATAGTAACATCCTTGAGATTCATCCACCCACTTTCTGGCATTGTATCAATAGTTCCTTTTTACAGCTGAAGAATATTCAAGAATTGCTACAATTTTAAAAATTGATGATACTATGTTTTGGGATCATATGAATAAACTGGAATTTTTTACATCGTTATGGTGGGAATGTAAAACAATACAGCTACTTTGGAAATCAGTTTGGCACTTTTTTAACAATGAAGTTATATATACACTTAGCATATAACCCAACCCTTCCATTCCTAAGCATTTATCAAAAAGAAATGGAAATCTACGTCAAATTCTTTGATGTAGTTTGTATATGCAATGATGTTATTTGCTAATAATGACAGATTTCATTCTTTCTTTTCAATATTTATAACTTTTTTTTTGTCTTATTGCTCTAGCATTTCCATGATTACATTAACAAGAAGTGGAGATAATTGGACATCCTTGCCTTCTAACTTAAAAAGAAACTATTCAATATTTCACCATTAACAATGATTTTAGCTGTATACTTTTTATTGTTAAGTATACTTTTTCAGATTAAAGAAGTTCACTTTAATTGCTAGTTTGTTGAGAATTTTTTTCATGAAAGATGATGAATTTTATTAACTTAATCTATTCAGATAATCCTATAGTTTCTCTCCTTTATTCAATTAATAAGGTTAATTATGTTAAATAATTTACAAATGTTAATCCAACCTTATACTGCTGGAATAAATTCCAGAATAAGGCTGGACTAACATTTTCTCTAAGTTTTCTCTGTGGCACTTTTGTTTTGCACTGTTTTGTTTTGATTTAAAAACAAATTTATTTTAAAAACACAATTTATTTTGAAATCATAATGTATTTTTAAAACAGTTTACAAAACTAACTTTTAAATTATTCCACAATCATGTCAACTACAGGTGTCTATTTTAATGCTGGGAAACAATCTTCAGTAACATACTTTGAATGTGAATTAAAATCTATATTAATTAAATATCCA
>CAUYSK010084307.1:0-14417 GCA_963575035.1 Avahi laniger
GGGTTGGAGTTGGGATGTTTTCGACATTAGACGGGTCTGCGCTCTAAGTAGCCGTGCGACCTTGGGCACGTTCCTGAAATACTCTGGAGCATTTGTTTCATTGTCAATAAACTGAAGATAACAAAACGGCACCTTTGGCAGGCTGTTATGGGAAATCGTGGCAGCGTGCGTGTATGACTTCTTCCTCGCCCTGCCCCGGTTCAGAGTGGCTGTTTATATTATCTCAGTGGACCTGCGTTCAGAATTTGACCTCGGGAGTTCCTGCTTCCCCACAAGCTGCCGGGTAACTAGCAGGTAAGCCATTCACCTGTGACTTCAGGCGGGCTTGGGGACTCACCTTATCTGCTGACCCAGATTGTTATGAAACGCAGTGACTGAGATGGCCCGTGACCAGATTTGCTGCCGGTGGTCGTGGTCATGCTGCCCCTTCATCCAGCCCACAAAGAACCCTTTGTCCACCTCTGCCTTTCCCACAAGCCTCATCTTCCAGGTAGCCTCTGCCTTTATTTTACAGGATCCAGAGAATCACCCACTGTTGGTTTTTGCCCAAGCCAGGAACAGTCAAGACCACAGAGCTACGTGAAGGGGAGGGCTTGCCAAAGGAATTTTCCAGGTGCTCAAACGCCAGGACTTGCAGCTCCTGTGGACAGCCCAGGCGGACACAGCGGGATTTGAGGATCTGCTAGACGCTGGGCCATGGCAGGCCGGGGCCTGTACGTGGCCACCCTGCTGACAGGGCTGCTGGAATGCCTTGGCTTTGCGGGTGTCATCTTTGGTTGGGTTTCCCTGGTGTTTGTCTTCAAAGCAGAGCATTACTTTAAGAACCTGTGTGAACCAAATGCTGGGCTGATGGGCAATGCCACAGAGCAGGCTGCTGAGGGTAGGTGTGACTCTTCCAAGGAACTTAAGTCTGGTTCCCAGGTGGTGGGAAGGTGTAGGAAAGACCCTGCCCCCTGCCCTCCCTGCCAGCCTTTCTAGGGTGCGAGGGAGGCACATTCCTTTCCTCCGCAAGGTCTAGGAGGTGCCTAGGAGGGAACTGTGAGCTCCTGTGGGGGTAATTAGGGGCAGTCATATTCCAGCTCAGCGTAAGGAACAACTTTCCACCAGGCAAGCTGTCCAAGATGGAGGGGAGCCCAGGCAGGAAGTGCTCTCCTGGAAGGAAGGCTGGGATGGATGGGAGACCTTTTCTCTCTTTCAGACTGCAAAGCTCAAGATGAGACCTTCTTACTCATCTTCACCCTGGCATCCTCCATGAACAACTTCATGACATTCCCCACCGGCTACATCTTTGACCGTTTCAAGACCACTGTGGCCCGCCTCATAGCCATGTAAGTCCCAATGGCCCAGTCTGGGCAGAGATGGGCAAGAGGAGTTCTTTGGGCAGCAGCCCAGCTTGGATAGAAACCCAGATTGGGCAGCTGGGCAGCCGTGCCAGGTGCTGCTCATGGCAACCGTTAGGAACAGCTCCAGAAGGGAGTGGAACCTCTCTAGGTCCACCGTCTTCCCACAGCCTTGCTTCCGTTTCCTCACTGCCTTCCCTACTCCACGTGAATGTGTCTTCTGTGTCTTCTGTGTCACGTGTTGAATTGAGCAGGAGCCCAGGCTGACTTCCTGTGACGGCTGGCCTGGGGCCAGGGTTATGAAATTAGCAAGACCTAAAATTGTTACTCTTTCTGCCTTCACCTGAAGATCCTTGTCTTCATCTCTTACACAGTCTCACATCTGGGTCGCTGGGGCTTAATCTTCATCCTCCTCAGCCCCCCCGTAATTCCCCAGTAGCTCACCTAATGAAATTTCCTGGGTATCTCCAATGGTAGAATTTCAGGTCCCTTCTGACTGGAGGGGAGACAGTGGGAGTTCCCGTGCAGATGACCAGGGCGTTAGCGACTTGATCTTGCCCACACAGTGTGCTGCTGCGTCCTGATCTCTGCTCTGTGGCCAGGTTCAGTGATAAGTGGTACCTGCTGTGGGCTGATAATGCCCCAGAGCACGCGACCCTGGGGAGGCATGTGTGAGATCAGCTGTCAGAGAGAAGGACTCGAGGGCTTGCCTGGTCCGGGCCAGGAAACAGCTGGAGAGTAAGGCAAGTCCCTTACACGGTAAGCCTTTGGGTGCATGGTGACCATATCTTGGTCTCTTTGGCCTTTGGCTGCCTGTGTTCTCCTCTTCCCTTCCTTCCTGTGCCCCTTCCTTCTTCTCCAGCCTTAGGGCACTGCTTAGATTACCCCATGCCTTACAAGACCCCCAACAGCTAAGGCTGTGGTCCCCAACCTTTTTGGCACCAGCGACCAGTTTCATGGAAGAGTTTTTCCATGGATGGGGCAGACGGGGAGCGGAGCTCAGGCAGCGATGTGAGTGCTGGGAGCAGCTGTAAATACGGATGAAGTTTTGTGGCACGCCTGCTGTTCACCTGCTGTGCAGCCCAGTTCCTGATTTTCATGGAAGATGATTTTTCCATGGGGTGGGGGGAGGCGGAGCTCATGCGGCCACTCAGCCTGATCCCTAACAGGCTGCGGATGGTATCAGTTTGTGGCCCTGGAGGTTGGGGACCACAGGGCTAAGGGATCTCTATAACCTTGATATTATCGTCCTGCAAGCATAGCACTCTTAGATCAGTCCAATCGTTTCCTTTTATAAAAAAGGCTTCTGGGCCAGGAGCGGTGGCTCACACCTGTAATTCTAGCGCTCTGAGAGGCTGAGGCGGGAGGATTGCCTGAGGTCAGGAGTTTCAGACCAGCCTGAGCAAGAGCGAGAGCCCTGTCTCTACTAAAAATAGAAAAATTAACTGGGCGTGGTAGTGCGGGCCTCCTGTACTCGGGAGGCTGAAGCAGGAGGATTGCTTGAGCCCAAGAGTTTGAGGTTGCTGTTAGCTAGGCTGACGCCATGCACTCTAGCCCAGGTGATGGAGCGAGGCTCTGTCTCAAAAATAAAATAAAATGAAATGAAATAAAATAAAATAAATAAAATAAAATAAAAGGCTTCTGAAGCCCAGCGAGGGGCAGCACCTTGCCTCAAAGTCACACCAGAGGAGGAGTTGTAACTCCAGATTTTGATTTGCAGACCAGGCTCGAACTTCTTTCTCTAAGGGGTTGAGCTGTTGGAACTTGCAGGCGGGGGGTCCTTGGCTCTGCCCACTCTGCCCCTGCCTAAGTCCTGAGACAATCATTGTCCAGGACTCCCCAGCCTAGCCCTGGACTTTGGGAGGAGCAAAATGCACTGTCTGCGATGTCAGGACCACATCTCAATCTTAAGGCTTCTTGCACTTGGCATCAGTGCCCACTGAACTCTCAGTTCAATGCTGGTTGAAACTGCAGTCAAGTCCTAAACTTGGAGGTTGGGTGAGCAGAATCATGTTTTGTCTCCTAGGTTTCTCCTTTCTTGACAATGTTCTCCTCTTGTTCTGTATTTCAGATTTCTCTACACCAGCGCCACACTCATCATAGCCTTCACCTCTGCGGGTGAGTGCTGCCAGGTGCGTGGGAGGGCACAAGCTCAGGGGGCACCTGGGAGGGGGGGCAGGTGCAGAGGTCAGGTCATGGGCAAGACACACGGACCACATGGTTACTCAGAGATCCACAGCTTGAAAGAATCCTCGAGGGATTTTGAGTTATTGCTGGTCTGTGAAAATAGTTTGGTCTGCTGAGAAAATGTGACAAAGAAGGATGATGGAGAGGGATTGCTTTAGAGAGCAGATCTGATTCAAAACGTTACATCCTTTTTCTTATATGTGTTAAAATGTCCTTTCTCTTTTCAATGAAATGGTAATATGAATGACAATTTTGAAAATATCCTTAGCAGGGTAAAAGTTGACAACTCTGCTGTACTCAAGAGCTTGGTTTTCATATTTTACCACTTGATAAAAGTTTGGGAATTCCAATCTAGTTTATCCCCTTCTCTCCCCCCAACCCATTACATAGAGGAGAAACTGAGGCCAGAGAGGGACCCCTTGCAGAGATTTGCCCAAAGCCACAAATAAGTGAGTGGGAAGTGGGCCTGGGCTGCAGGCATCCTGGTCCCTGGTGGTTGTCCTATCGCTTTGGTTATGCCGGCCACCAGATGCCTCTCAATATTCCTCCCCAGTGTCAGATCTCATGGCTCCACTTTTGGTTTAGGAAAGGAAAGTACGTAACTCTAGTGCGTGTGGTAGCTATGCTGAAGCCAGATAGCGTCATGAGGTCGTCTCCACTCATGTTGGGCAAACGCAGAGGCTGTCTTCATCCAAACAGATCTCAGGAGATAGCCTGGCGCTTCAAGCCAGTATTTCAGACCTCTGTCTTTATCAAACCAGCATCATCTACTCTAAAAGCCTGTAAATGATTTTCGAGAGGCCAACCATGGAGGTGGTAGCTGGCGGTAGCTGGCTAATGTTTGACTCACTTTTATGGATCATCTGAGCAATAATACCCCGCTTTCCCCATAAAATAGCGCCTCTTGTTTTTTGGAAAAGGTGTGGAGGCTGCAGCGACTATTGTGAAAGGGATCTCCAGCCTTTAGGACTAGGGGAGATGTACATTTTACAAAGACAGACTGGTGGTAAATAGCGTGAGTGCTCTGCAATTTGCTCTTTGCAGGGCTTCCCAAGGTATAGCACAGTAGTTAGGAGGATGTTAAGGGCACACATCGGCGACATTAACTACATTAATTAAGCAGCACTGAATCGCCTGGTGGAAAAGTTGTTCCCTCTTTATATTCTCTTTCGGCCCTGCCGATTTCATGAAAGAGAGTCTCACTGTGGGGCCAGTATGATTTTAACACTGATGGCAAGAGCAAGTCTCAGGCTTTGAACATTCTAAGGGCAACTGCATCTGGCTACAATTTAGTAACATTGTTTTCCTTTCATCGTATTTATTTTTATAGTTACGTCCTATTCATGACAAACAATGCAAGTGTTTTCATCTACAGCAGTGATAGAAAGTGTCCTTTAAAAAATAGTTTTTTTGGGGCTAAAGGGAGTCAGCTTAAAAAAAAAGCAATGCGTTTTAGTAAATAATAGGACAGGCATAGGTTATGGCCAAAATCATGAAAGTGGGCAGAAGTCTGTGGTCTTTGGGAAGCGCTGATTTATCAAGGGCTCCTCTAGCCCTTGAGCAGTTCTGCTATTCCAGACCTGTGGTAAGGCTTTGTTTACGTGTCAGTCCATTCAAGGGCAAAGAGTTTGTTTTACTTATCAGCATTTCCAACGCCAAGTACAATGCCTGGCACAAAGGAAGTACTCAGAGGTTAATGGACAAAGGAAAGACTATGGCCATTTTCTCGCTGAGCTCTCACGGCACCCCTGCGAGGTGGGAAGAGCAGGGACTGTCGTTCCCATTTAACAGATGAAGCGACTGAGGCACAGATTCAGAACCAGCTCAGGGTCATTCAATAAATTAGGGGTTGGGCTTGGGGCCTGAACTAGAAAGATGAGTCCAGGGTCCTTTTCCCCCACAGTGTTGAAAATGAGTAGGAGGGGCTTCTTGTGGTTTAGAGAGGGAAGGGAGTAGTCGGTGGCTTTGCTTCGAGTTCTCTCTCTAACTGTAGATACCTGGGTCTGCCGTAGACTGAGGACCATCTTTGGTGCGGAAGAAGGTGGCTCAGGAGACTTTAGCAGGGACATATTGGGGACCCTTGGCCAGTATCTTAAGACCCTTGAAGGATGATAGAAGACCTGACCCTAGGGTTGCTGGGAATTTGGAGGAGGTGGGAGCTGAGTTCGGAGCTCCGTGTTTGGGTTGCACTGTGACACACTCTGCCTCTGACTTTCGTGCTCCAGGCTCAGCTGTGCTGCTCTTCGTGGCTATGCCAGTGCTCAGCGTCAGGGGAATCCTGCTTCTCATCACCAACCTGCAGGTAGGAGCCTGCCCTAATCCCAGCCACCTACCAGGAGGTGGATGATGGAGGGAGGCTGGCAGGTGGAGGGAAGATGAGGCGCTTTCTCTGGTTGTCTGCCTCAGCTGTGGGTGCCCCAAGCCAGGGTGGGAGCTCTTCAGGTAGAGGGTGGATTTGGGTAGAATGAGGGTCTGGAACATGCTGGGCACTCGGGAAATATTTGTTTTATGAATAAATGATTCAGCTTGGTCCTGTCTTTCCCAGATTGGGAACCTATTTGGCAAACATCGTTCGACTATCATCACCCTCTACAATGGAGCATTTGACTCTTCCTCGGCAGTCTTTCTTATTTTTAAGGTAAAAAATAGCAGTAGCTGACATTTACTGAGCACTTACATATGCCAGACACTTGTCTTGTGAACCTTGCTTGATTTCTCTCCTTCAGCTCTCTCGTGTAGGAGCTATTTTATCCCTATTTTACAGATAAAGCATTGAGTCTCAGAGAGTTACGAAGCTTGCTGAAGATTCTACAGCTAGTAACCATGATACTAGAACTTAGAGCCAGGCCTATCTGGTCTTAGAGCCTGAGCTTATAACCACTCAGCCTCTTCTTCACACTTGCCCAGGTTTTTTGGGCAGAGGCTAAGGGAAGGTGTGGTATGATGTGCTTGGGCCCGTGCTGGGCAGAGGCTGAGAGCCCTTTGGAATGGCGGTGTTTGCTGCTGTGAGCTTCTGGTTTGCACAAGGAGGTGGGAAGTGGCTCGGGGGGGCAGAAAGGGCAGACATAGGCCTGCTCAGCTCTCGCAAAGGCTGATGTTGAATGTTGCCAAGACTGTTAGTCCATCCACCACCATTCTGCCTTATTCATTGCTAGCAATTTTATCTCAGCAGTGACCTGCCCAGCCCAGGGGATGGATCCTGATTGATCTAAACCAACCATGGCAATCCCTTTCTCCCTTCCCAGTGATGGGTAGAGGTGGGCAAGTGGTCCAGTCCTTTGTAATGAGATAAAAGGGGATATGTATAGCAGAGGACTTGGGGGAGAGTTCCTCCCTGTTGGAAGGTGAGAGAAGGAAGAGAAGAGGGTCTCTGGCCGTCACCACCCAGATATGAGCCTAGATTAGTCCCATAAGCACCTCGGTCCTGGGACACCCAAGCCTTTCTACTCCTGGTACAAAAGCCACTTTCCAGGTTCTTCCTTCTTCCCCTGGGTGCGCGTCCCTTTCTCTCCTCTCTCTTTAGAGTTGGCAGGGAAAAGGGTGCTGGACCAGGAGCTGGAATTTTCAGTTTAATCTGACTTGGCTGCAGCTTACTCTGACCTTGGACAATTCATTGCTCCTCTCTGGACCTCCGTGTCATCCTCTGTAAAATAGGGAGGTTGGGCTAGATCACTGGTTCTCAAACTAGGTGTCGGGAACTTAGGAGCTCCCTTTGGTGTTGTGTCAGTCACCGAGAAGTATGCAGGGGAGGTTGAGTGGGCAGCTCCCCAATGATGTGTTTTGTAAGTTGACATTTTGTGTAAAATGATGTTTGATCAAAAGAATTTTGCTGCTCTTGGGGGAAAAAGTGCACTGGGCTAGAAGATCTCTAAGGAGCCGCACTAGGAAGCTCCACAGGCTGTGGGGGTGGCTCACATGATGACTCCCCTGCTGCCGACTGGGCCCTGCGAGGAGGGCGCGTGTACCAGGCGTCCTCGGCTTCCAGGATGGTAGGCAAGAGCCTGCCCTAGGACTCCCTGGAAACTGAGGTTCCAAGCCCTGCGTCTTGCACTGACGTTTACTGTGTGTGATAAAATACACATAACATAAAATTTACCATCTTAACCATTTTTTAATTTATACATAATGTTTGTACATATTTGTAGAGTACACGTGATTTTTTGTTATGTGCATACAATGAGTAACGATCATGTCAGGGCATTTAGGGTACCCATCACCTCGAGTATTTATCATTTCTGTGTGTTGGGAACATTTTAAGTCCTCTCTTCTAGCTATTTTGATGTCTTAACAATTTTTAAATGCACAGTTCAGTGACATTAAATGCATTCACACTGTTGTGCAGCCGTCACCACCATCCAGCTCTAGAATTCGTTTCATCTTATGAGATTGGAGCTCTGTACCCATTAAACGTTAACCCCTCATTCCTCCCACCCCATACCCCTAGCCCTGGCAAACACCATTCTGCTTTCCGTGCTATGAACTTGACTACTCTAGGTACCTCATATGAGTGCAATCATACAGTATTTGTCCTTTTGTGACTGGCTCATTTCATTTAGCATAATGTTCTAGTGGTTCAATCCAAGTTGTAGCATGGGGCAGAATTTCCTTTCCTTTTTAAGGCTGGAAAATATTCCATGGTATGTACATAGCGCACGTGTTTAGCCGTTCATCCATTGGTGGGTGCTTGGGTTGCTTCCATCTTTCGGCTGTTGCGAATAGTGCTGCTGTGAACACGGGTGTCATGCTGACTTTTTCCTCCTCCTCCTGCAGCTGCTCTATGAACCAAGGCATCAGCCTCAGGGCCTCCTTCATCTTCCTCTCAGTCTGCAGTGCCTGGCATGTCACACGTACCTTCCTCCTGATGCCCCGGGGGCACATCCCCTACCCACTGCCCCCCAACTACAGCTATGGGTAAGGACTGTGATCTGGCCATTGTGGGCCAAAGCCCCTCTTCTGACCTAGGGT
The DNA here is from genome assembly GCA_963575035.1 of Avahi laniger. Taxonomy (NCBI): domain Eukaryota; kingdom Metazoa; phylum Chordata; class Mammalia; order Primates; family Indriidae; genus Avahi; species Avahi laniger. Next base: position 8,493 of record CAUYSK010084307.1, read on the forward strand.
GGGAAGCAAGCAAGGGGAGGGGCAGACAGGGCAGGAACACCTGTGACAGGAGAGGAGGACCGGTGCAGGGCTGTGTCAGTTAGCCACTGCTGCATAGTGAACTGCCCCAAAAGTCAGCCGCCGAAAATGCTATGCGTTTACTGTTTTTCACAAGTCTGTGGGTAGCTGGCTGGTGCTACTGCTCAGGGCCAGACTCAGATGGTCCTGATGGGGCTTGCTCACGGCTCTGATCAGCATCAGGCAGGTTGGCTGGGGGCCGGCTGGCCTAGGATGGCGGATGTCCGGGTCACATGGGTCTCACTCTGCAGCAGACCAGCACGGGCTTGAGCACACAGTGGTTTCGGGGTTCTGAGAGAAAGTACAGCAATGCACAAGATTTCTTGAGGTCCAAGCTTGGAATTAGCACATCATTTCTGCTGCATTGTCTCGGCTGGGGCAGTTCGCAAGGCCAGCCTGGATTTAGGGCAGGGGAAACAGCTGCAAAGCCCCACTGCAGGGAGTGGAGGTGCAGAGGAGGTGAGGGAATGGGACCATTTCAGTGACCACAAGGACTAGAGGGGGGTGTTCATTTGCTGCCCACTTACTGTTTGTCAGACCCCGGGTGCTCTCTGATTTCATGCTCACAACAGTCTTCTCTGATGTCCTTGTCTCCACTTGCGAAATGAGAAGAATGAGGCTCAGAAGGGTTAAGTCTGAGCCATGTTTCTGCTGCTGGGAAGAGGCAGAGCTGGGATTCGAACCCAGGCCTGTGCCACTCTTTCCAGGCCTCCAGTGCTTCTCAAACATTGCTGCATGTCAGAATCACTTGGAGATCTTAAAAAAATAAAAAAAGAAAAAGAAAGAAAGACTGGCTCTTACCCCCAGACATTCTGATTTAACTGCTCTAGACTGTACCCTGGACATCAGGGCGGTTAAAATGTGGTCCAAAGTGTGGTGACGTTCGGGGTCCAGCTCACAGTCCTCGGCCTCGCTGGTGGGGCTTCTGTTTCCACAGCCTGTGCTCTGGGAACGGCCTCACAAAGGAGGAGAAAACCGCTGAGCACTAAAACAGGGAGCTGCAGTCAAAGGAGTTCCTTTCACCGGAGAAAGGTGAGTCCTGCTCGCTGGCTCTCCCGTGTCCTCCAAAACCCGCCTCTCCTCTTCCTTCCCCAGCTCCTCACCTGCAGACCCACTCACCCCCGGGACCAGAATCAGGAAAGGTCAGGCAGAGAAAGGACCTTAAGGATCTTCTCAGCCCCCTCACTTTATAGAGGGTCCAGGGAGAGCCTCTTTTCTGTCCTTGTCTCTTTTCTGTTCCCTCTTTCTTATCTCCCCTCCCCACCCCCGAAGTCTGTCTGCCGTGACTTGCCTTCCCTTCCCCCGCTCCTCACTTTGGCCCCTTTCTGTGATGCCATTGCCCTCAGTCTGGTGCACTTGTCCCCATTTCTGCAGATCTCCCGAGTCTGCCCTCTGTCATTGTCCCAGCTCCCATGCTGCCTCCTTTCCTTCCTCTGTCTGTTTTGGTTCTTTGGTTACAAACATCACAAACCGCAGCTGGCTACAGTGGGAATAAGAATGGGCCGAGGAGGGTAGAGAAAATGGGAGAGGGAGGTCAAAGGATACAACGTAGCAGATACTCAGTATGAACGCTCTAGAGATCCAGTGTACAACATGAGGACTGTCACAAAATTGTCTTGTATTGGGGACTTTTATTAAATGAGTGGATTTTAACTGTCCTTGCTACAAAAAAAAAAAAAAAGTAAATATGTGAGTTAATATGTTAATTTGCTTCCCTATAATAACCATCTTACTATCTGTATGTATCCTATAGTGTCATGTTGTATACCTTAAATATACAAAATAGAATTTATTTTTTTTTAAAGGAATAAGAATAGGATTCTGGGAAGCTTACAAAATCAAGGGGGAAAATTGAACTTGCCAGGCTCTAGGAAGAGTAGCACCAGGGTACCTCTGGGCATAGCCAGTCTGTCTCCTTAGGGAGAACGGTCTAATTGGTCAACCCTGGGTAGGGAACAGAAGTCGTCATTCACAGTCCCATGTGGCCCACGCAGAACAGGGCAGGGGATGAATTCCCAAGGATGCTGGCACCAAAAGAAACGGAGGGGTGAGGAGCCCACCACTCTTCCCGTCTCACCTCTAACTCTCTCCTCCCTTTGTCCTTTTCACCACTCTGGCTGAGAAAGATCAGGAAGGTGTCACTGCAAGCAGTGTCATTGACCAGGCTGTGGGAGACAGATCGGATTTCAGTAGACTGAGAACTTGCAGTGAGGGTCATTCAAGGTGGTGGGGCCGGGATGACGAAGCAGGGAGGTGGGGGGTGCGGGTTCTGAGACAAGGGCAGAAGGAGGGCTTGACCCAAGCCTGTCCCACGAGGGCCTCTGTGCTCTCGCCCACCCTGTCCCTCCACTTCCCTTGTAATTCATGCCGGATCCTTTCCCCATCAGAGATCCCAGGACCAGGGCAGCAGCAAACCCCGCTCTTTCTGGAGTTACGTCCTGTCTCGGCGCTTCGCCTGGCACCTGGTGTGGCTGTCCGTGATACAGTTGTATCACTACCTGTTCATTGGCACTCTCAACTCGCTGTTGACCAGCTTGGCCGGTGGGGACAGGGTGATAGGTATGTGACGGGGCTGGGAGGCAGCCTGTCCTGCGTCCCGGCTGGGAACTGGGGCCTCTGGCAGGGCTGTGCACTCCAGGGGAGGCTGTGAGGGCGGGGGAGGAGGGGTGGGCAGGGCCAGTGCAGGGTGAGAGAGTCCGATCCCGGAGGTCAGTCCCGGGGCCCCCTCACCGCCCGCCCCTTCTCCATCCTCTGCAGTCAGCACCTACACAAATGCCTTCGCCACCGCTCAGTTCTTCGGGGTGCTGTGTGCCCCCTGGAATGGCCTGCTCATGGACAGGCTTGAGCAGAAGTACCAGAAGGAAGCTAAAAGGACAGGTGAGATGGGGGACAGGGAGGGGAGAGATCTTCATTTGCCCCCATGCCTGTCCTCTCCTTTGTTCTTAACCCTTTCTGCTTGCACGCATTCATTCATTCATTCAGCCACTAGTCACCGAGTGACAGTTATGTGCCAGCCATGGTGCCCAGCAGCAGGGATTCAACAGTGAACAAGACAGACGAGCCCTTTTGCTCAGGCTGTTCTCAGTCTAGAGGATGGAGACAGGCAGGTCATCAGGCAATCGCAATCAGCGAAGTAAACCTATAGGTGGCTGTGGGGACACAAAGAACGGCACCTCTTCTGGGCGTGGATGGGGTCGGTATCAGGGAAGGCTTCCTGGAGGAAGTGGGTCTGAGCCAAGACCTGAAGGATGAGTAGGAAGCGAGGACAGGAAGCAGCGGGACCTGGGAAAGTGACCGAGGAACACAGTGGGGTGGAGTGGTGACAGGGATAGCGAAACACTGAGGAATCGGAGGGGTCTGGGAGGTGAGTCAGGCTGGCCGGGGCTCAGAGCGCACCAGGAGTGGCAGGGAAGAGGCTGGGGAGAGGTAAGGAGGGGTCAGGCTGCCTCCCGCGCCAAGGAACTTTGGGGCCGATCCCTGGGCTTGGAGAAGGGAGTTATCCTGGGGGCGTCTGGGGGAAATGAGCAGAGAGTGACGTTTGCCAGCATGTCTCTTCTGTGCCCTCCCAATTGCACGCCACGCACTGCTCCTCGCACCCCTGTCGGGGATGTCAGAGCAAATCTCAGACATCGTGTCATTTCACCCGTAAATACTCCGGTGTGTGTCTTTAACAAATAGGCCTCTTTTGCTTAAACATCACCATAATACTACCACACCCCAAAAAAAACCAGTTTCTTAATATTATCTAATATGTAGTCACTGTTCAAATTCTCCTGATGGTCTCGAATACGTCTTTTTACAGTTTTTGTTCAAATTACGATTTGTGCATGGTCCGTGCAAGATATTTGGTTGATATATCTTCTGTATCTTTTAAAATCTTTAGCAGGATCCCCTCTCCCCACTTTTTATGTCTCGTTTATTTGTTGAAGAAACTGGTCATCTGTCCTGTTGAGTTTCCCACGTTTTGGATTTGACATCCTTTTGGCCTCATTTAAAAGTGTTCCTTTGATTATTTCCTGTAAATGTGTGGATTAGAGGCTTAGGGGAGACTCAATTTAATTTTTTTTTTTTTTTTTCATTTTTGAGACAGAGTCTCACTAAGTTGCCCAGACTAGTCTTAAACTCCTGGGGTCAAGGGATCTCGCCTCAGCCTCCTGTCAATTTATCTTTATTGTTATTTTTGGCAAGAATATCGCAGAGGTGGAGCTGTGGGCTTCCTCTGGTCTCCCCGCAGCAGCCCCTGGTGTCTGTTGTCTGATTATGATGTTAAGATTGATCAACTGGTTCAGACGTTGTCAGTCTGATCCGTCATTATAAAGTCTCCCATCAACCGTACTCCTAATGGTTTCAGTAGCCTTTACTGATCAGTGCCTAGACCCATTATTTTAGTAGGGTTGCAACAGGATTTTCTATCTTTGCTTCTGCTTTTCGTAGCTAGATTTCCTTCTGGCCAGAAAAACTTTCCCTTACTATTTTGTTACCCTGAAATAAATGCTTGGTTTTCCCCTCTGTTTGCCAGTTCCAGAATAATGAGTTGGTGCCCTAGCAACCTCCAGGGGTGACTACTAGTTATTTCTTTTTTAAAGTCTCATTTTAAACATGGTTGACATCTTTCAGTCTGTTTATGATTCTTCTCATATTGTCTCACCTATGCTCAAATTGTCTCACCTTTGGCCGCTGGGAACTTTATCAGTCCAGCATCTGTGTCCTTTAGGCAGAATCCCGTTAGCTTCAGGCAGTGTCCTTACCTGAAATTGGCCATTTCTCTGACCAGCCCTGGGGCCCTTTAATGGGAAATGGTATTTAGAGACTTTGGGCTGGATATGGGGTTTCTCATGGCTCCTGGGTTGTCATTGCTTTTGGGCCTTGGAGAGACTCAAGGTGTATATAAATTTTCCTAAGGAAAAAACATCATGAATACTTAATACTGATATTTTCATTCAAATTTTTATTTCCTTGATTATTCATTTCCAGCTCTTTCTCTTCCTCTGAAAATCTTGGTTCCTAACAACACTATACATGTGTATATATACATATACATATACACATATGTATATGTGTGTATATATATGTATAACATTTTAAATAGAATTACTGGTTTCAGCAGCATCAATATTGCTAAGAACAACACCGTGGCTAAATGCTGTTGCCCTTCTCTGACCTGCCTCCCTGCTTTCTCATCCTTAGGGTGTATCCCACGAGAGATGTACAAATTACTGTTTTAAGAGTCCACCAACTTGCTGTAGAGTTATGTTCATTGGTTTCATTTTATTTTGTTTTTAATTTTGGGGAATTATTTTGCTTGTTTTCTTCGTATTGTTTGTAAATTTGCAAAACATACACATATCAAACATTTACATTTTACCAAAGCTAAAACTGCGAAACAAGATACATTCAAAGCAGTTTAGTTTCCTTCTCTGTTTATTGCCGCCCTCTCCTTCCCTCTTCTTTAGGTAACCATTTTTATTGCTTTTTCTAGGACAGACATTGCGTGCGTGCGTGCGTGCGTGTGTGTGTGTGTGTGTGTGTGTGTGTGTATTTCCCTCTTTCTTAGATAAAAGGTTGCGTACTGTATACACCGTGCTGCGGGGCTTTTGTGCAACTCTGTTCTGAGCTTGCTCCGTGGCAGGGCCCCCTCCTCATTGCTTCTTTTTTTTTTTTTTTGAGACAGAGTCTCACTCTCTTGCCTGGAGCGAGTGCCGTGGCGTCAGCCTAGCTCACAGCAACCTCACACTCCTGGACTCAAGCGATCCTACTGTCTCAGCCTCCCAAGTAGCTGGGACTACAGGCATGTGCCACCATGCCCGGCTAATTTTTTCTATATATATTTTTAGCTGTCCAATTAATTTCTTTCTATTTTTGGTAGAG
>CAUYSK010084308.1:0-41795 GCA_963575035.1 Avahi laniger
AATTAATTTCTTTCTATTTTTGGTAGAGACGGGGTCTCGCTCTTGCTCAGGCTGGTCTCGAACTCCCGAGCTCAGAACGATCCGCCCACCTCGGCCTCCCAGAGTGCTAGGATTACAGGCGTGAGCCACCGCGCCCGGCCTTTTCTGACTTTTTTTTTTGAGACAGAGTCTCACTCTCTTGCCTGGGCTAGAGTGCCGTGGCGTCAGCCTAGCTCACAGCAACCTCAAACTCCTGGGCTCAAGCCATCCTCCTGCCTCAGCTTCCTAGAGTACTAGGATTACAGGTGTGACCCACCACGCCCAGCCTAATTTTTCTGACTTTTAAAATGATATATTGATATATTTTTTAGTTCTTTCCATTGAAAAAAACCTATAGGCAATGCCAATTGGTAGCAATAAGCACTCCTGGTACCCAGATTGTGTTCTCTAAATACCGTTGTTCACTAAAAAGGAGAAATGGCTGATTCTAGTCCTAGAGTAGAAATGTACAAGGTAAACCTGCATATCATGTTGTGTCAGAAAGCAAGGAAGGTATCAAGGGCCAGTGAGATTGTTTCAGAAAGATTTAGGAAGTTTCATTTTGGCCATGATAGAATAATGGACTAGATTTAACATCCCACCTTGAACAACGATTCAACAGACAAATTATATTCAACAGCAATTTTCTTATACAGCTGGTAGTATTGGACAGTGGTTCTGGAAAGAAGAGAAACAAGTTAACCTTTATGATTGTCCAGCTGTACTTCCTAGAGAGCATTTCCAGGCTGCAGTGCAGGGAGGAGATACCCAACTTGAGTCTGGTGGATCTATCTGAGTTGGGGAAACAAAGTTGGTGGAGGTCTGAGCAGCTAGAATTTATAAGAAAGAATACTAAAGAGGAGAGAAATACATAGAGACAGAGAACTCCAGACAGAGAACAATCCTTGGAGATCACATGAAGCCTGTTTCCACCAGGCAGAATGACAAATCTCATATTTCATGGGGCGTCAGGTAGAGTCCTCAGAAGGATTTGACTGAGTAGCAGGGACAAGTTAGCTCTAGACTACAGGCTTCTCTGCTCCCATCTAAGAAAGCTTGAAAACAGGACCCAGAAGGCTCAAATTATTTCCAAGAATTTTTTTTTTTTTTTTGAGACTGAGTCTCACTCTGTTGCCCTGGATAGAGTGCAGTGGTGTCATCATAGCTCACTGCAATCTCAAACTCCTGGGCTCAAGCGATCTTCTTGCCTTACTCTCCTGAGTAGCTGGGACCACATGTGAGCACCACCACACCCGGCTCATTTTTCTATTTTTTGTAGAGATGGGGTCTTGCTCTTGCTCAGGCTTGTCTAGAACTCCTGACTTGAGCAATCCTCCCACCTCAGCCTCCCAGAGTGCTAGGATTACAGGTGTGAGCCACCACACCCGGCCTATTTCCAAGTAATTTTATAGCTTCCCAGAAAATAGTTCAAGAATATTTATAGAAATACAAAAATACCCTGCACCTAAGAAGGTAAACTTCACAATGCTTAGCATCTAATAAAAAAACAACTCGGCTTGCTAAAACAGGAAAATAGGATCCATAAAGAAGAAAAGAATCAATCAATGAAACCTACCCAGAAATGTCACAGATGATAGTAAACAAGGACATTAAAACAAATATAACTGTATTCTATATGTTCAATAAGAGAAACAATTGAGCATATTAAATGAAGACAAGATATAAGAAAAAAGACCCAGGCTGGGCGTGGTGGCTCACACCTATAATCCTAGCACTCTGGGAGGCCGAGGTGGGTGGATCCTTTGAGCTCAGGAGTTTGAGACCAGCCTGAGCAAGAGCGAGACCCCATCTCTACCAAAAATAGAAAAAAATTAATTGGACAGCTAAAAAAAATATATAGAAAAAATTAGCCGGGCATGGTGGTGCATGCCTGTAGTCCCAGAGTGAGACTCTGTCTCAAAAAAAAAAAAAAAAAAAAATTTCTTCAAAAGATAATTGCTTAAAAATAACAACGTTTATAACATCTGTGGAAGCAAAAGTTGTGATGACAATAGCACAAAGGCCAAGAGGGGAGAAATGGAAGTATATTTCTGAATTCTTATACTGTATGGAAACTGTTATAATATTATTTGAAGGTAGACTATGATAAATTAAAATTGTATAGTAATAAAGCCTAAAGCAATCCCTAAATTAATACAGCAGTTATAATTAATAAGCCAAAAAGGAGATAAAATGGAACTATAAAAATTATCTCATCCAAAATAGAATCTAAAAATAGAAAAGTAGAAAAGTAATACAAGGAACAAATGGAAAAGAGAGAACAAGATGATAGATTAAACCCCACCCTAGCTATAACATATTCATATTAAACGTAAATGGTTTGAACAATCCAATTAAAAGACTACCGCACATTTTGGCTCTTCAGACTCTCTACTCTTATCCTGAGTTTCCGACATCTCAAAGATCCCCTACTTCTAAACAGTGACTGTGTTGGCCTTAGTTTGTGTGTTAATGCCTTCTGAGATTTATGAGAAAGACTTCATTTACAGGCAATGCCTCCTTTTTCTTCTGTTGTGACTTTCCATAATGTCCCAGTGCCTACTGGGTAAGAATTTTTTTTTTTTTTTTGAGACAGTCTCACTCTGCTGCCCTGAGTAGAGTGCCGTGGCATCAGCCTAGCTCACAGCAACCTCAAACTCCTGAGCTCAAGTGATCCTCCTGCCTCAGCCTCCCAAGTAGCTGGGACTACAGGCATGTGCCACCATGTCCGGCTAATTTTTTATATATATATTTTTTTTTAGTTGTCCAGATCATTTCTTTCTATTTTTTAGTAGAGACGAGGTCTCCCTCTTGTTCAGACTGGTCTCGAACTCCTGACTTTGAGCGATCCACCCGCCTCGGCCTCCCAGAGTGCTAGGATTACAGGCGTGAGCCACCACGCCCGGCCCTGGGTAAGAATTTTAATATTCACATTTAATACCTTGTGTTTACCCTATAGAAAGAGGGTAAAGACAAAGAAAGATAAAGGCAAGTACATATTCTAGTCTCTTTAGCCTTGGTTTAGGGGACAAGAAAAGTTAAGCAGTGGTCTTAATGGGGTGATTTTGTCCTCAGAGGACATTTGGCACTATCTGGAGACATTTTTGATTGTCATGGATTGGGTCATGTCAGGAGGGTTGCTATTGGCATCTAGTGGGTAGAGGCCAGGGATGCTGCTAAACATCCTGCAGTGCACAGGACCGCCCCCAACCACCACCAGTGAAGAATTATCTGGCCCAAAATGTCAGTGGTCCAGAGGTCAAGAAACCCCGGGTTAGAGGTAAGATGAGAGTAGGAATGGGAAGTCCAGATAAGGAAACTATTTTAGGAGTCTGTCTGCCTTTGTCTTTGTTAGAGAATAGGGTTAGAGAAGGTGAGAGAAAGTTTCCTTCTCAATCTAAATCTACTAGATACTGTCTAGTAAATGTTCCTTTGTATATACTTCTATTTTTATTTTATTTATTTGTTTGAGATGAGGTCTTGGTCTGTCACCTTAGTACAGTGGTGTCATCGTAGCTCACTGCTACCTCAAACTTCTAGGCTCAAGTGATCCTCCTGCCCCAGCCTCCTGAGTAGCTGGGACTACAGGCATGTGCCACCATGCACAGCTAACTTTTCTATTTTTTGTAGAGCCGGGGTCTCACTCTTGCTCAGGCTGGTCTCAAACTCCTGGCCTCAAGCAATCCTCCTGCCTCAGCCTCCTGAAGTGCCCTTTGTATATACTTCTATTCTGGCATGTATCACATTATATTATAGTTTATTGGTTTTTATGTCTATCTCCCATACTATAAATATGATAACTTGAAGATAGGTATTAAATCTGAATATTAATTTTTGTACCCCAAGAATTTAAAACAGCATTAACATGGTGCCACTCAAATCTATGATTGAATGCATAAGATGAATAAATTAACTGTCCCAATACTATACCTGTAGCTCATATTTATTAAACCCAGAATAAATTTCTGGATATCCTAGTGGCTGTCTCTCTGGTGCCTCACACCTATCTTTGGTGTGGAAAAGGCTCAAGATGTAATTAAATAGTACACTTGTTTATTTCTGGGAGTATGAACCAGGTCAGTGTTATGTTTGTTTTATACAAGTGAATACATAATCATAAGAAACTAAAGTTTGGCAGTTTTCTTTAGCAACTATACATATTTCTGTATGGACCTTTGGGTCTGCCTCTGATACTGTCAGGTCGGGAGCAGCCAGTTACTGCTGTGTTCAAAGATACCTCTTATTTCATTGACTGGAAAAAATACCACTTGCATATGGTGCCCAATTTGGATCTCAATTTGGATAGAGGTATGTCTCCCTCTCTTTGTATAGGAATGAAGAAACCTGAAGGATATTAGAGAAAAGAAATGTAAATAGCAAGTATATATAAAAATAGGACCCAGTGATCTGATGGTCTAGGCTGGGATGTGGGGATGGGGGTCTGGCTGAGTTTAAGACCACTTGGAGTAGCAAACAGATGTCAAACAGGCAGAGCCCCATCAGAGCCTGTTTGGCATTGCATGTGGATGCTGGTTCTCCCCTCACTTCCTCTACTGCCACTTCTATTCCTGTTCCTCCTCCTAGTGACTTGTTCAGAGGGTTTCTATTGTACCTTAATCTGTCAACTCAGGGGCTTTAGAAAGATGACTAAAGAAGCAATGACACCTTTGAACTATTGTGGAAGAGAAATGCTTCACAATGAAATGAGGAAACCCATATAAAATTACTTAGAAAAAGTTAAAACACAACATAAATTCAAGACCATAATGTTAAACCTACGAAGCTGGCTATAATATTCCTGTAGGGCCTAACCACATTAGCTTTGGGTGAATCATGCTAAAAGTTGGGAGGTTAATAATTGAACCAATAAATAAAATTGGGAAATAGAAATATACAACCATGGGCTGATGTCTAGGAGGTTTGCAGTTTTGAGCTTGACTGTTGTTCACTAGAATCCTTTGAAATTCAGAAGATAGTCTGGTCATTCGGATCCCAAGGAAGATGTTAAGGAAGAGATATTCTAGGGTTGTGACTGGTATGAGAAGGTTGAAGCCTCTTGGGATGGGGCAGTATCTCGGGGAGGCGGGGGGAGGGGGGGTTGATGGGATCTTCGCCTGGGAAGGAAGCCTGGAGATAAGGTTCTTTGTTCCTGAGTGGGTAGTGATTCCAGAGGGTGGGTTTGAGAGGAGAGTGTCCTGGGACAGGGTCTCTGGAGGTAAGTAGTTTTGTGAGAAAAGAATGTTTGGTCTTAACCTGTCAGGCTACCAAGATTTTGAATAGAGGGATGACCTAGGTGAATTTCTAGAAATCTCCATATTTCTTTTTCTCTTTCATTTTTGTTTTCAGGCTTTGTTAATTTATTTTTTGCTACCGCATGATGCCTGAACTTGCTCAGTTAACTCTGGAAATGAATATATAAGAAATGTCCCCTCATCTCCCTCCTTCATTACTGTAAAGGATAGAACCAGGATCCACATAGAGGTGCTTCTCCATATGGCTCTGGAATGTAGCACTATCCAGATTGTATTCCAAAGGGTCAAGGTGCTAGAAAGTGACCACAGGGCATTGAATTACTTAGGAATACAAATATCACACAGTATTTGGGTTGAGAACACAGATTTTGGAGTCAGTCTAGCAAGGTCTAAAACTCAGTTTTACCATTTACTAGCTCACATTGGGCAAGGTATTTAACATATCTGTGCCTCTTTCCTTATCTGTAAAAGGTATAAGAATAGGTCCTACCCCATAGTGTTGTTATGAAGTCTAAATGTTAAGACAGCATATGAGAATTTAACATGGTACCTGGCATGTAGCACAAGTTAGCTGCTGTTATTACTCAGGCTTGAATCTGACCTCTGCCTCTTCCTAGCCATACCTGCCTTGGAAAGTTGTATGAGGAAATCAGTGAATTTAGTGTTTCCCAATAAATGCAAAGAGAGTATTGTTTGGTTTGCATTTTACACACCCAGTTGTTATTTTGATGTTCTTCCTGTGAGTGAGTCACTATTATTTGCTTCCATCGTGTGGATAGAGAAACAAGTTCAAGAGGGGAAGTGAAGTTTGAATTTAGATCTCCTGTTCTCTGAGTTTAGATCTCCTATTCTCAGATGCTTCTTTGTTCAGAATATACGTTCTTTCGTCACTTAGCATTTCTATAAGTCTTTATTTATGTCAGGAATTGGTGTGATATCTTGTCCTCTAGATTTGGTGCTTCCGGATGTGAGTTATCTGGTGGAATCCAGCGAGTGGGCTCAGTCTCAGAATACGGACACTCAGGGACACACTCTGCTGCTTTTTCTCTTTGTGGATTTCCACAGTGGGTTTCCAGTCCAGCAAATGGAAATCTGGGGTAGGTATAGGAGGATGGGACTGCCAGCTGGGGTGTGCCAAATGCTGAGAAGATAAAGAAAGGGAGACCTTGTGTAACGCAGATATCTGAATTAGATGTATTTCTGTAGAATAAAGAATTTCAGTGAGAAACCTTGCTTGTTAAATTAAACAAATTATATGCCCTATGGGAAAGATCCATTATGTTGGTGCCTCACATAAATGATGACATTCCCAGATTTGGTTGGCAAGAAATCAGCAGACACTTCATATAATGCTCCCCAGGGTTCAGTGGTTCTAAGCCTTAGCCACACAACCTCGGAGTGTCTAAAAATGATTCAAACCTCACTCCAAAGATTCTGACTTCCTTGGACAGAGGTGGGGCCCAGGTCTCAGTATGTTTTTAAAGCTTCTCAGATGATTCTGATGTACAGCCAGTCTTGAGAACTTTTCATCACCATACTGCTTTTCCAAGTGGATTAAAGAAATGTATGCTTGTCCTTGTTCAGAAATGTAAAAGGGGGAGCCTTCGGCGTTTAACTATTAGGTGATAACCTGTTTTCAAAAAGGTTCTCTCGCCAGGCACGGTAGCTTGTGCCTGTAATCCCAGCTACTTGGGAGGCTAAGGTGGGAGGATCGCTTGAGCTCAGGACTTTAAGGCTGCAGTGAGCTATGATCATGCCACTGCATTCCAGCCTGGGTGATAAAGTGATATCCCGTCTCAAAAAAACAACAACAACAAAACCCCACACAACAAAAAATCTCTCTTTTAAAGGTAAAGAAGTTGTTTCAGCTTATGGTCCATGAGACGCATGCATCAGAATCACCTAGATTATTTGAAAATGTGCAGCTTCCCAGGCCAGTGATTAATTTTTACTTTTCCTTATTTTGCAATAATGTAAAAATCTGGTACAGTTTAAGAATTTGCGTTTCAAATAAGATTCTCAAGTGATTCTTAAATATAGTAAAATTTGAAAACCATTGACTGTCAGTCGGAGTTGGCTTATGCATTTTATTTTATTTATTTATTTTTTTTGAGACAGAGTCTCGCTTTGTTGCCCAGGCTAGAGTGAGTGCCGTGGCGTCAGCCTAGCTCATAGCAACCTCAAACTCCTGGGCTCAGGCAATCCTTCTGCCTCAGCCTCCCGAGTAGCTGGGACTACAGGCATGTGCCACCATGCCCGGCTAATTTTTTCTCTCTCTATATATTTTTAGTTGTCCAGATCATTTCTTTCTATTTTTTAGTAGAGACGGAGTCTCGCTCTTGCTCAAGCTGGTCTTGAACTCCTGACCTTGAGCGATCCACCCACCTCTGGCCTCCCAGAGTGCTAGGATTACAGGCGTGAGCCACTACGCCCAGCCAACTTATGCATTTTAATTCAGTAAATCCTGGGACACAAACTTAAGTGTTTCTCAATGTCTTCCTAAACTTTGAGGGAAGTTACAAGGAGAAGTGGAGCTTATACAAATTTGGGGAAAAGTTCCTGAGCTTCCCTTTTGGTGCTTCTGATATGTTTTTGTGTTCTTTCTCTGTGGGCTGGTATGTTTTCGTGGGACTCTGCTCTGCAGGCATTCCAGTTCTGTTTGGTATGGTCCTCCCCCTGAATCATAAGAAAAATGAGACCTCTTAGAACCCCAGACCAGAACATTGACTGGTGCCGACTATTTGTTGAACAAACCATTGCCACCTGTGGGATTCTTTCTGCTGCCTTCCTCCCAAGCCTCATCCTACCTTTTCCCAACACATATTGTGCATACTCTAGGAGAGAAGCACTGTTTGCTGGGCTCTGGCTTGCAGCCCTTTATTTGAGGAGCTGGTATTCTTTGATGCCTCACTGTTCCATAGATTAAGGCCAGAGGAATGAGAAATAGATGAGACCCAAACTAATGAGACTCTAGCAAAGAGGTCTAAGGTGAGGATTCCTAGGGCTGTTACCTGGCCTGTGCTCATATAGACAGAGGCTGATAAGAGAAGCAGCTTACTACTGTGGAAAGAACATCAAGGTAGAATCAAGAAACCTGGGTTTAATTTTAGCTCTAATACCAGCTTCCTCAGTGATGTTTGGGAAACAAATCATCTGAGCCTCCCTTTTCATATCTTTAACATGAGATTGTTAGACTAGATAATGTCAAAAATCCTTCCAAGACTAAAAGTCTCTTAAGACTTAAGATCTGCTACCTTGAAGCAGGTTTTTTTTTTAAAGGTCTGCCAGAGGATAATCCTAGGATAACACAAACCTGATACCACATTCCGGGTGCTATTGAACGTAGCTTAAGAACTCCAATTCCTCAAAAACTAGTGTTACTTATCATTCTTACAGTACCGTGATAATTTATACACTTCTGTTTAGCTTGACTCTGAAGGCCTGCAGTATATCAGTACTTGTACTCAGTGTTGGATTAAAAAGAAATTCATCACTGAATTAGTAAACATAGTATCTTTTCAAATGTCACACATCTGGTAGTTTAGGACTAGCCTCTGAAAAGGATGTGCAGTGAGGGAGGCAGATATGGACAGAGAGTGATTTTATCTTCTCCTTCCCTCTCTTCTTTCTCATATTCTTGAAAGCTTTCTCCAGGCTCCTTCTTTGAGGAAACAGATTGTGCAAAATTACAGTCTGTTTCCATGTATCTTTAAAAAAAATTATATAATTGGCCTTCTGCCTACCTCGTCATGGTAACTTTTCTGTAATTAACTCATTATTTTGCCACAATGTCAAAAGCATCTGGTGGTATCAGCAGTTTTAGGAATGAACTTTGGTTTTTTTTTTTGTTTTTTTTTTTTTTGTGACAGAGTCTCACTGTGTTGCCCGGGCTAGAGTGCTGTGGTGTCATCCTAGCTCACAGCAACCTCAAACTCCTGGGCTTAAGCGATCCTCCTGCCTCAGCCTCCCAAGTAGCTGGGACTACAGGCATGCGCCACCATGCCCGGCTAATTTTTTCTATATATATTTTTAGTTGTCCAGTTAATTTCTTTCTAATTTTAGTAGAGACGGGGTCTCGCTCTTGCTCAGGCTGGTTTTGAACTCCTGAGCTCAAACAACCCGCCTGCCTCGGCCTCCCGGAGAGCTAGGATTACAGGCGTGAGCCAGCGTGTCAGGCCTGAACTTTGGTTTTTAAATTTAATGTCTGCTATCAAAAGGGGTCTGATTTCCTGAAGCTATTTTCAGGACCAAACTATGGAAAATAGTAATCCAGATATCAATCATCACAGCAATAGCAATATTTTTCTGTTGAATATTGCAGTGTACATTTCAAAACACTTCGTGTAAATCATCCCAGTTTATCTGCACAACATACCTATGAAGCAGGCGATATAAAGCCATTTTCTGTACTGAAGTAAGAAAAGTGAAGCAATTTAGCCATCACTAGTTGGTGGTAAAATTGACCCTAGAATGTATGTTCTCCTGATTCTAGCTCCAGACTCCTTTTGAGCTTACCCCGTATTACCTTCCCTAGCAGAAAAGCATCCTGGTGCCTTGTGGTAGAGAGTTTTCCTTCTGGCTTGCATTTTTAATGCAGCCCTGAGAAAAGCCAGCCAGCTTTAGGCTGCTTCACCACAGTATCTGAACAGACTATCCAGGAGAGAGTAGAACAACACTGAAAACACAAAGGAGGATGAAGAAGCATTTTCTCCAGGTGACCTGTCAAGTGAACTTGGCTTCCTGTTTCTGCTGCAGCAGGATCGTTAAATGGTAGCCTATTGTTTGAAGACATATTTTTGCCCGTTGCTCTCACATGTTAGCTTTTCTGAAAGAGAGAGAATCCTCCATTCAACAGGACCTTATGCAAGCAAGGGGTTCTCAGAGTCATCTTTGTGAGCTTTAACCCTTCCTTTACCACAGCACATCAGGAAGAATCCCCACAACAGGGATGCTCAATAGGAATGGAGTAGGGTTAGACACACTCTCCAGGGCTTCTCCTCTCCCTCTTTCTCCTTTCCTCTGGCAGTCACCAGTATCATTGTTTCTAGTATGTAGTATTAATATATATTTCCGATGTGAATTAAACAGGATCCCTCATTTGTTTCTTCAAAAATAATGTCATTCCTCACTTTAATTTTCCTGAGCTTGCTTTCATTTATAAGTGAGAATTGGGTGGGTTTATAGGTTGCTGTGAGGTTTTGTCTTTAAAAGTAATTATTTGTGGATAGGTAATGGCCTTTTCTTCCAAGAGGCATCTTTCCCACTCCCAGCTCTGACTCAGAGCACATGAACAGCAGTCTTGAAGTAGCTACCCTCACTCATGGTTACGGACATTCTTCCTCCCCGTAGGAGTCCATACTTTGCTCACTGCTCATCTCAGTGCCATCCTCATGGAGAGCCACAGTGTAGTACAAGATTCCATCCAGTTCACTGTGGACCAGGTCTTGGAACAGCATCACCAGGCTGCCAAGGTAATAAGAAATTCACAGCCTCCTTTCTCCTACTCTCTAAGAAAAAGATAGTATATAGCAGGCAGGGGCCAAGAGTCCTTCCTCCCTTAGTGCCTCTTCCTTTCCTCTTCTGTCACCTGGGGTGATCTTGTAACACCGCATCTAGCCTAGGCGCTCAAGCTGTAATTTAGGTGGGTCACTGTAACCAGCTTACTTAGTCTTACCTCCTAGTAGTTGGGTTTGAGTAAATAGGGAAATAGCTAATAGAGAAAAATGAGTGACAAAGCACTTCTCCCTCATCTACATATCTCCCCTTCCCACACATAATTCTTTGTCACTAAATCTTACATTTTTCCCTCATTTTCCTAATTCTTTATAGCACCACTTTCTCTTTGTGCTTGAATTTCTGAATTCATCCATCCTCTGTACTTTCCGTAACACATTTCTCACTTCATATGGCCCCCTATTCAGGGAAAAAACCACCACACTAAGAAAGCAAAACTTAAAGCTTTTTTAAAAAAATAATGTATCTGTTTTATTGACCAGTGTCTCATTGCTTGTCTTTTCTGAATGTGTCTGTGTCAATAAGTCATCTCTATGAAAGGAGAGAACATTTAAAAATTTTTTTTTAATCCCTAAGTGTCATGATGTAAAAACGTGTCATGATCGATCTCAGTACGTACTGTTGACAGAAGGGAAGAATTGTTGAAATCCTGCCCCGACTGAAATCTTTGGCCCCTTTGGGATTCTCTGAACCAGCAGCTTGGCATTAGCGCAGTCTCCTCTCATGTGTTACGTGTCCAGGCTCATCAGAGACTGCAGGCCTCACTTGCGGTGGCTGTGAATTCCATCATGAGTGTTGTGACTGGAAGCACCTGCAGCAGCTTCCGAACGATGTGTCTCCAGGCTCTTCAGGTTAGCAGGGGATTGGGGATGCTGAGGTGCCCACTGCCTTTGCAACATGCACTGTGCTTTTAGGAAGATTATTTTATTTGCTCTTACTGTGATCCTACATAGTACCAGGCCTAAATGTTTTAAGAAATATTTGTTGAATGAATAGTTGTGTGTATACTATTTTATAAATGAGAAAACAAGTTACTGAAGATTTCTACTTCCTTTAGGTCACATAGCTAGTTAAGAGGAAAGCTAGGAGTAGATCAGTGATTTCCAATTCCTTGTTGGACAATGCTCTGCTACCTCATAGTGATAGAATACATTGGAAGTAACTGAGCAACGTTAAGTATCAACCTTAAGTATGTGATGGTATAGAATGGTGTTAAGAGTCTTGGAATCAAAGGCTTAGGTTCAAATCCTGACTCATTTACTTACTAGCTATGTGGACTTATGCCTGTATTTAACTTCTCTGAGCCCCACCTACAAACTGGAAAAAATAATATTAATAGTACCTCATAGCATTATTATGAGTGTGAGGACTAAATGTGTGCTATGGTCTGAATGTTTGTATCTCCCCAAAACTCATATGTTGAAATCCTAACCCCTCAAGGTGATGGTATTAGGAGGTTTGGGGCCTTTGGAGATGATTAGGTCATTAGGGTCAACCCTCATGAATGGGATTAGTGCTCTTATACAAAAGGCCCAAGAGAGACCCTTGCCTCTCTGCCACGTGAGGACACAGGGAGAAGTAGGCAGTCTGTAACCCAGAAGAGTGCCCTCACCAGAACCTGACCATGCTGGCACCTTGATCTCAGTCTTCCAGCCTCCAGGACTGTGAGAAATAAATTTTCATTGGTTATAACCCACCCAGCCTATGGTAATTTGTTACAGCAGCCCGAAAGGAATCAACAGTGTGAAAGTGTGTGGCATATGATAGGTTCTCAACCTCAGCTTCTTTTCTTCCTTTTAGGAATGTGTGCTGACCAACTGGTATTAATATTATCAGTGGGGAACACATTAGTTCCATATCTCTTGCTTCAGTTTTTTGTTCCTTTTTTTTTTTCTGGAAAGATAGTATAACACACACACACACACAACTTGAAATAATAGCTGATGAATTTTATCACCATTTAAAATTTTCACTTATCCCATACATAATTATAACCAAAGCATTCTATTTTCTTATATAATTTGACATTTTTCCCTGTTTCAACAGTTTTAGAATTTTGTTTCAGTTAACTAATATTCCACTATAGTATTTTTATCTAATTTAATAAACCATTCCTCTGTTAGACATTTAAGTTGTTTACAGTCTTTTTGCTGATATAAATAGTGCTTCAGCAATACCTTTATATGATATCTTCTTTTGAATTATTTCCTAGAATAAATTTCTATAGATGGAATTACAGATCAAAGAGTTTAACACCTTTACAAGCTAGTGCATTCTGTCATAGCATCAGCTTTCCAGGTCATGTGGCTAGTACAGGGTAGAGAGAAGAACTCTATATTGGGAATTTGAAGGTATGCATTAAAGCCCTAACATTTATACTAAATAGCTGTGAGATCTTGGGAGAGTCACTTCTCCTTTTGGAATTTAAATTTTCTCATCTATAAAATTAGTGTGTTGCATTAGGTGATCACTCTGGTCCCCTTTAACTCTAATATCCTACAATTTTGTATTAAAAAGTAGAAGGCGGCCTGGCGCGGCGGCTCACGCCTGTAATCCTAGCACTCTTGGAGGCCGAGGCAGGCAGATTGTTTGAGCTCAGGAGTTTGAGACCAGCCTGAGCAAGAGCGAGACCCCGTCTCTACTAAAAAAATAGAAAGAAATTATCTGGACAACTAAAAACATATAGAAAAAATTAGCCAGGCGTGGTGGTGCATGCCTGTAGTCCCAGCTACTTGGGAGGCTGAGGCAGTAGGATCGCTTGAGCCCAGGAGTTTGAGGTTGCTGTGAGCTAGGCTAATGCCACAGCACTCACTCTAGCCAGGGCAACAGAGTGAGACTCTGTCTCAAAAAAAAAAAAAAAAAAAAGAAGGCTATGGCCCATTCCCTATGGGTACAAACTGCGTTCTTTTGTCCCTGTCCTCCCTAAAAGGCATTTATATGAGGAAAAGATCTCATATCAGCCTCAGTTGTTCAGTGGACCTCTACTCTCTTGGAAACTTGTTTTACAGGAGAGTAGTTTATATAGCCCCTTCATAAATAGATGGATCTTTGGGGTATTTATCTCCTACAGAAATAGGAGAACAAGGACCTTGTTTGAAGCATCTTACTTAGGTGACAGAAGTGGGAAGACACACAGCAGCCACAACCACCTAACTCATGCCCAGTATCCCAGGCCTTCTCTTTTCCTCTCCTGCCTTCATAGAAACAAAGGAAACCTCTGACACCACGTGAGCAATACCAGTGGTTTGCCTTCCTGTCTGCCTCATCGTTCCCCTATATAAACTTCTGTGAATACTTCTTCCTTGCTTTCTAGTACTGGAACTCAGCATGTTCTATCTCTGGTTCATTGTAGGCAACTGACACACAGGAGTTTGGGACCAAACTGCACAAAGTATTTCATGAGATCACCCAGCACCGATTTCTTCACCACTGCTCATGTGAGGTGAAGCAGGTAAGTGTAAAGTAATAATTAGTAATTTGGTAGAAACCATCCATTTTGGTATGTGGGGATCCTGCATTCAGGGTGGGTAAGTGCCAGTGTTTTAGACTACACGATCTGAAGTTAGCCTTTCAGCAAGGAAGTCTGTGGTTCAGAAAAACTTCATAGAACATAGTATTACGCAGAGGTTAAGGGCATGGTTAAACATTGCCTGATTTCCATTTTGTCACTAACTAGTTGTTGGCATTATTGTGGCAGATACTTAACCTTTCTAAGCCTCAATTTCTTTATCAGTAAAATAGGAATGAAACATATCTAAAATGATTGTTGTGCGGCCAGGCATGGTGGCTCACGCCTACAATCCCAGCACTTTGGGAGGCTGAGACAGGAAGATTGCTTAAGGCCAAGAGTTCCAGGCCAGCCTGGGCAATATAGCAAGACCCTGTCTCTACAAAAAATTCTTTTAAAAAGCAGCTGGGTGTGGTGGCACACACCTGTGGTACTGTCAACTTGGGAGGCTGAGAAAGGAGGATCACTGGAGCTCAGAAATTTGAGTTTGCAGTGAGCTATGTTTAGGTCACTGCACTTCAGCCTGGGCAAGAGTGAGATCTTGTCTCTTAAATAAAAATAATTATTATGAAGTTTGAATAAGATTATGTAAAATGCTAAGCACATAGCTACTATTATAATGGGGTGATATGGTAGGATTCTTATGTTTCTAATGAAAAATACATTTTTTCTGTTCACTTCTTTGGATGTAGGAGATCTAGAGTTTCTTTTTTTAAAAAGTCTTTCTTTTTTTACACCAACAAAGCAAAGGCAAATGGACTTTCATTAGGTGGGGTCTCTACTCTTAAGGATGTCAAACAGCTTTGGCTGGTTTTGTGTTAGGCTCCTCTAATGAGCAGAGGGAAATCATAGCTAGGAAATTCTGATATCTCCAGATTCTAGGTGCAGCTGATAGTCGTGGTCTAACTGAAGCCCACTTTTCTAGCTCTCTTAGCTCCAGTCTGTAGGATTGACTTATCTGGAACTAAAGTATAGGATGAATAAATGAGAGATGAAGGATGAAATAATCATACAGTGGCTTCTGGCCACAATGGAGTAACAGGGACCAGATATACCCCCCAGCCTAAAATTAAAAAAGAAAATCCAGATACAACATATGAAACAATGGCTCTTAAGACATTGGACATCAGGCAACAAATGGGATAGTCATTCCTGAGAGATGGAAAACAAATGATTTTTGTTTCATTGAACAAATTAATGATTACCCCAGTGTGCTGTCTAGCCAAAGTACGGAGGCCATGGAACAGGGAGAAGGAATCCAGGCAAAGTTTGGTTGCCTCCCTAAGTTGAATAGATGGAGCTGGGGAATCCAGGGATACCGGGACAGCTAAAGTTTTCAGAGCAGAGTACCAAGAGGAGAGAGCTGCACTGAAATTCCGGACATCTGCAGAGGGTCCAACCCCTCTGCTGTTCAGTTGAGTACTGATCAGATCATTCATGTGGAGAAAATAATCCAGGTAAAGAGCCATTAAGATTAGAGGGAACAATATGTGGAGCTTATACAGGGCCAGGAATAGTGACCATTCCTATCTATCAGTGGAAAAACTCCCTCATAATTTATGGAGCATTAGGTAGAAAACTAACAAGAGTCTTGCCTTGGGAATGGAGAAAAAAATTAACTTCCAATAAACACTCCTCCGGTTTTGTCTAATAAAGCTTAAAAACAGAAGCAAGATCCAAAAGGATCAAACTATTTTGAAGTAATTCAATAGCATCACAGAACAAAGTTCAAAATTATTTATAGGAATACAAAAATATACGGCACCCACCATGATAATATTCACAGTGCCTTTCTTCTAATCAAAAATTAACAGGCTTGCTAAGAAGCAGGAAGAAACTCAATCATAATTCATCCAGAACTAATACAACAAATAGTAGACAAAGACATTAAAAGAGTTATTGTTATTACTTTTTTTCTTTCCTTTTTTTTTTCTTTTTGGAGACAGGATCTTGCTCTGTTGCCTGGGGCTAGAGTACAGCAGTGCCGTCGTAGCTCACTGCAACCTCAGACTACTGGGCTCAAGCCATCCTCCTGCCTCAGCTTCTTAGCTGGGACTATGCCCGGCTAATTTTTCTATTTTTTGGTAGAGAACAGAGTCTCAGGCTGTCTCAAACTCCTGGCCTCGAACATTGTTATTATTTTTAATATGCCATAATTTTTATTGCAGTTTGGCCATTTTTGTGAAGGTGGGGAGTTTGATCTCAAAAACAGTGTTCCGTTTAAGGATTTTTTATAGAGAAATTACCATCATGACTGATATTCAAAATATCTTTAGTGTTGCAAGACTCAAATGGTAAACATAAAACTCCTACACTTATTCTGTAGTGTATGTACACTCAGTGGAAAACAAAAAGGCATTAATAACAGCTATTTCTTTTCAGAAGATATGCAGGTAACAGGACTGAATCCTGAGGTACTAAAATAAGTTGATTACACGATAACACAACTTGATGGGTTTTCCTCTTGGGGCGGGGATTAAACTTATTACCAAAAAAAATGCTTTTAATGCATAGTGTTCTATCTCTGCTGCCACATCACAAAAATAGGCTTGCCAAGGCCTATACATGAATGCTCAAGCCTCACAGACTGCAGTCAAGTGTAACTATTAATGTAAATAATACTGAATAAAGTTTACCATCTGACCAGTGGATGATACTTTCAAGGCATTCAATTAGCTTATCTTTTGCAATATTCTAAGCTATGACATTGACAGTCACATTCATTACAGTGCTTGCTGCAAGGGATATAGCCAATTGTCTGGCTAAAATATGGTGGGAAGGCATTCCTTACTAAACAGTCTAATGACAGTCACTGATGGGCTGCTTAAATTAATGATATCTCCTTCATTCATTGTGGTGGAAGGGCCCAGTGAAAAGGAGAGAAAGAAAAAAATAAAACCTAACACTATTCTAATTGACTGAGCTGGAAAAATGGAAGCTCCTTAAGATCTAGATGGCACTTGACTATCATTTATAAGAGTTTTCTTTTAAGTGAAGCTAATATATTGCCCCCATAAAAACAGTTATTATTATAACTGTATTCCATGTATTCAGGAAACAAGAGGAAAGATTGAATAGAGATATGGAAAGTATAAAAATAGACCCAAAATAGGCCGGGCGTGGTGGCTCATGCCTGTAATTCTAACACTCTTGGAGGCCGAGGCGGGAGGACTGCGCAAGGTCGGGAGGATTGCTCGAAGTCAGGAGTTCAAGACCAGCCTGAGCAAGAGTGAGACCCCGTCTCTACTAAAGAATAAAAAATAGAAAGAAATTAGCCAGACAACTAAAAATATATAGAAAAAATTAGCCGGGCACGGTGGCGCATGCCTGTAGTCCCAGCTACTCGGGAAGCTGAGACAGGAGGATTGCTTGAGCCCAGGAGTTTGAGGTTGCTGTGAGCGAGGCTGATGCCACGGCACTCTAGCCTGGACAACAGAGTGAGACTGTTTCCAAAAAAAAAAAAAAAAAATAGACCCAAAATAGCTGGGTGCAGTGGTGCATGCCTGTAGTCCCAGCTACTTAGGATGCTGAGGTGGGAGGATCTCTTGAACCCAGGAGTTCAAAGACAGCATGGGCAACACAGACTCCATCTCTTAAAAAGAAAAAAGACCTGCCAAATAAACTTGTAGAGATGAAAACTACAATGTCTAAGATGAAACTTATACTGAATAGTAATAATGGCATATTAGACACTTAAGGAAAAATACATAGCAATAGAAACTGTCCTAACTGAAACACAGAGATTAAAAAACAACTAAAAATAAGTAAATATGTAATAGAGTATCAGTGAGCTATGGGGAAATTTCCAGTAGCCTAATGCATATGTAATTGGTAGCCTAATGCATATGTAATTGGACAATATAAATGAGAAAAGGGGGATGGGGAACAAAGTATGTTCAAAGAAATGATGGCTGAAGTTTTTCCAAATTTTATGAAATCTGTAAACCCACAGATCTAATAACCTCAATGAGCTCCAAGCCCAAGAAACATAAAGAAAGTTACACCAAGGTACATAATAATTAAGTTGGTCAAAACCAGTGGTAAAGAGGAAATCTTAAACACAGAGGGGGAAAAACCCATGTTATGTACAAGGAAACAAAGATAAGGATTAGAGCAGATCCCTTCTTGGAAACAGTGGAAGCTAGAAGAAAATGGAGCAAAATCTTTACAGTATTGGAGAGAAAAAAACAACTGTTAGCCTAGAATTTTTTACCCAGCAAAAATATCTTTAAAAACAAAGATGAGGCCAGGCGCGGTGACTCATGGTTATAATCCTAGCACTTTCGGAGGCCGAGACAGGAGGCTTGCTGGAGGCCAGGAGTTTGAGACCAGCCTAAGCAACACAGTGTGACCTCATCTCAACAAAAAAAAAAAGAAAAAGAAAAATTAGCTGGGCATGGTAATGCACACCTGTAGTCCCAGGTGTGCTACTCCTGTGCTACTCAGGAGGCTAAGGCAGGAGGATAGAATCCCTTGAGCTCAGGAGTTTCAGAATGCAGTGAGCTATGACTGTGCCACTGCACTCTACCCGGGGTGATAGAGCAAGACCCTGTCTCAAAAAAAAAAAAAAAAAAACAACATTTTCTAACATATGAAATATGAAAGAATTAATTATCAGCAGATAAGAAATGTAAAGGAAATTCTTAAAGCAGAAAGAAAAGTGATACCAGGTAGAAATTCGGATCTACACGAAGGAATGAAGAGTACTGAAAATGGTAACTACATGGATAAATAGAAAGACTTTTTTCTTGTTATGTAAATCCCTTTAAAACATAATTGACTTTTTAAAGCAAAATAGTAACAATGTATTGTAAGGTTTATGACCTGTGTAGAAATAAAATGTATGACAATAACAAAAAGACCAGGAGGAGAAAACTGGAAATGTACTATTGTAAGGTCTTACACTATATGTGGAGTGATATAATATTACTTGAAG
This sequence comes from Avahi laniger, assembly GCA_963575035.1. Taxonomy (NCBI): domain Eukaryota; kingdom Metazoa; phylum Chordata; class Mammalia; order Primates; family Indriidae; genus Avahi; species Avahi laniger. Next base: position 19,229 of record CAUYSK010084308.1, read on the forward strand.
ATAGACTGATAAGCTGAAGATAAAAAGAACCATTTAAATAACACAAGAAAGAGTTATAACTAATAAACCAAGAAAGGAGATAAAATAGAATCATAAAATGTACTCAACCCAAAAGAAGGCAGAAAATAAGGAAAAGGGAACAAAGAACAGATGAGACAAACAGAAAACAAGTATCAAGGTGATATATTTGCTTGAGGCCAGGAGTTTGAGACCAGCCTGGGGAACATAGTATGACCCCATCTCTACAAAAGCAAACAAAAAAAATGATATATTTAAACCTCGTCATATCAATTATCCATTAAATGTAAATGGTCCAGCTGGGTGAGGTGGCTCACACCTATAATCCTAGCACTTTGGGAGGCTGAGGCAGGAGGACTGCTTGAGTCCAGGAGTTCAAGATCAGCCGGAGCAAGAGCGAGACCTTGTCTCTACAAAAAAATAAAATAATTAGCCAGGTGTGGTAGTGTATGCCTATAGTCCCAGCTACTTGGGAAGCTGAGGCAGGAGGATTGCTTGAGACCAGGGGTTTGAGGTTGCAATGAGCTCTGATGATGCCACTGCACTCTAGCCTGGGTGACAGAGTGAGACTCTTGTCTTAAAAAAAAAAAAAATGTAAATGGTTTAAACAACTCAATTAAAAGGCAGAGATTGTTAGAGTAGATAAAGAAGCAGGAACCAACTATGTAATCTACAAGAATCCCACTTTAAATAGAAAGAAAAAATAAAAAGTAAAAGAATGGGAAAAGATATGCCATGTTTATTTATACTAATAGAGCTGGAAAAGCTATATTAATATCAGACAAAGTAGATTTTAGAGCAAAGAATTTCATAATAATGATGAATTCATCATGAAGACAGTAGTCTGCACCTTTTAAGAGAGCTTTAGAACACATGAAACAAAAATAATAGAACTGTAAGGAGAAATAGACAAATCCACAATTTTATTTGGAGATTTCAGCATTCTTTTACTAATAATTGATAGGACAAGTAGACAGAAAATCAGTAAGTTTGTAGAAGTCTTCAACAATGCCATCAATCAATTTGACCTAATTGACATTTATAAAAACAGCCTGTTCAACCATAGAAGAATATACATCCTTTTCAAGTGCACAAGGAACTTTTAGCAAGACAGACCATATTTTAAGCCATTAAATGTCTCAGTAAATTTCAAAGGATCCAAGTCATACAAAGTATGTTTTAAAACATAGTAGAATCATTAAAGTAAAATCAATAAGAGATATCTAGAAAATTCCAAAATATTTGGAAACTAAATGACACACTTATAAATAACCCATGGATTAAACACAAAATTAAAAGAGAAATTAGAAATTAAATGGAAATGCAAATTATCAAAATTTGTGGGATGTAGCTAATGCTGCACTGAGAGGGGAAAATGCCTGTGTTAGAAAAAAGTCTCAAATCAATGACATCACCTTCCAACTTAAACTGGAATAAGAAGAGCAAATTAAACACAAAGAGAAGAAATGAAAAAATAAAAATCAGAGTGGAAGTCGTAAAAAACAAAATGGAAAAAGAATGGAGAAAAATCGATGAAACCTGGGACTTGGATCAGAGTGGCAATGAAAATAAAATCTAGAGAAAAATAAACAAAAAAATAGACGAAAAAATAAAAAGAATAAAAGAAACTAAACGGTAGTTCACTGAGAAGACTAACAAAATTGATAAACATTTAGCCAGACTAATCAGAATAAAAAGAGAGGGTACAAATTGCCACTGTCGGAAGTTAGAGAGGTGGCATCAGATATTAAAAAGATTATCAGGGATATTATGTACAACTTTATTGCAGTAAATTTGACAACTTAGATGATAAATGCCTTAAGAGACATGAATTTAAAAGGTTCACTCAAGAAGAAGAAATACTTCTATATGCCTAATAGCTCTGTATCTATTAAAGAAATTGAATTTTTAGTTAAATTCTTACCACAGTATCCAGAATGTAGAAAGAACTCTCAAAACTCATTAATAAGAAAACAACCCAATTTTTTGAAGGGGCAAAAGATTTGAACACGCACTTCAGAAAAGAAAATACAGATATAAAAATGACAAACATACAGGAAAGGTGCTCTACATCATTAGTCATTATGAAAATGAGAATAAACACAATGAGATACCATTTTACATCCAGTTGGAATAAAAAGACTGATCATACCAACTGTTGACAAGGATGTGGATGAACTGGAATTCACATACCCAGCTTGTGGGAATGAAAATGGTACAACCACTTTGGAAAACAGTGTAGCTGTTCCTTAAAAAGGTAAATATACCCTTTCCTATGACCTAGGTTTTACACTCCTAGATATTTACCCAAGAGAAATGAAAGCATATGTCCACACAAAGACTTGTACACTAATGTTCCTGGCACCTTTATTTGTTGTAGCCCAAAACTGGAAACAACCCAATGTCAGTCAACAGGTAAACTACAACAAATTGTAGTATATCTATATATTGCAACACTACTCAGCAATAAATGGAATGAACTGCTTATTCACACAGTTACACGGATGAATCTCTGAATAGCTGACCTCAGTGAAGAAATCCAGAAGTAAATAAGAGTACATTCTATTTGATTCATTTATATAAAATTCTATAAAATGCTAACTAATCTATAGTTATAGGTGAATGGTTGCTTGAGAATGAGAGGTGGGAGAGTTGGAGGGAATGATTATAAAGGGCAGCAGGAAGCTTTAGAGGGTGTTGGATGTGTTCATTAACTTGATTGTGGCAATGCTATATGTTAGAACTTATAAAATTGTATTATATATATGCATTATATATGCAGTTTACTGTATGTCAGTTGTATCTCAGTAGTTTTTATAAAAAATTATGGACACTGTTTCTGAGAGAATGACTAATAAGGCCTTTAGCACTTCCTCTGCATCGTCTCTCCCCCTCCTGCTGCTGCTTGCCTGATTCAGTGGGGAAGTTTAGGCACCCAGGAATCATGGCATCTCATGGGGTCGCTCATCCTCCTCTTCAGTGTAACTAGAAAGGCACAGAGCAGCAGTAAACTCCTATAAATGCCCCCTCTGTCACACCTTATTTCATGCTGTATGTACCTTCTAGGATACACCTTCCTAGGAGTGTGTTTGCTTTCCTTTCAGCTGGTTTACCGCAAGTACTCTCACCAGCTTCCCTCCAACTTGGAGAGCTGCTGCCCATACCTTGATCAAATAGAACTAAAACCCACTGTATCAGTTTCCTAGGAATGCTGTAAGAAATTACCATAAACTTGATGGCTTAAAAACAACCAAAATTTATTCTTTCACAGTTCTGGAGGCCAGAAGTCCGAATCATGGTATTGGCAGGGCCAGACTCCCTCTCAAGGCTCTGGGAGAGAATCCATCCTTGTCTCTTCTAGCTTCTGGTGGAAGATGTTCCTTGGCTCGTGGCTTGCATTATAATCTCTATCTCCAGCTTCACATAGCTTTTCCCCTGTGTCCAATCTCCCTCTGCCTTTCTCTTATAAGTACAGCTGTCATTGGATTCAGAGCCCACTGTAATTCCAGGATGATCCCATCTTGAGATCCTTAATTACATCTGCAAATGTGATGCTTTTCCCAAATAAGCTCACATTCACAGGTTCTGGGGGTTAGGGCTGTGACATATGGGGGGGCCCTACAGTTCACTACAGCCATCCACATCTTCAGCTTTCTACGGATAGGTTTAGGGTAAGGCATGTGTCATTGTCATAGGACCTGGGATATATGGACAGAGAGAGACTCCTTGGGATCTAGGAGTGTTTCAGCCTATGAAGTCCTTTTGCTTGGGCCTCTCTGATATCTAATCATTTCTCAGAAAGAAATGATGTGACTTCTTTTACCCTACTCTTTTGCTATAATGACAGCCTTAGGGCCATTCATAGCCCAGTTAACTTGGCAGATGGCTACTGAACTCAAGGTCTTACCAGCAGTCAAAGGTCTTGGAAGGAAGTAGCATTACTAATCTGTGCCAGGATTTCCACTTTAACCTCCATAAAGATGTTATGAGTTAAGTCTTAGTTTTCTCATTTTATGTATAAATGAGGAAACTGGTTACAGAACAAACTTTCATTATTTGCCCAGAGTCACATAGCCAGTAAGTTCAAGGCTAGGATTTGTACTGAGATCTCCTCGCTCTGAAGCCTACTAACATTGTTACCATATAAGATTTTGTTGCTATATAGTAGGGGGGCCTAAGCCCAGGGAAGGTAAGTGATCCAGGGCCTTGAGTAGAAACTGCTTCTTCCACTCAAGATCATGTTTCCCTCTGGTAATGGCCATGTAGTTATAAATAATTTGTTAGTGGCACAAGAGTGGCACCCAGTGGCTCCAGGTAAAACTACAAGATCAAGGATAACCTCTGGGCCATTCCCTCAGTTTCCATTTCTAAACAGGAAAGGTAGAATCACCGACCTCTTGGTTAATAGAGAATAAAACCATGTATAATTATTATATAATTTGTTGAGAAATGGAAGAAATGAAAGAATGTGTATTTCAAGTTTTATAGAATTTATTCAGGGAAAGGTCATATAGGAGTGGAGTTTCTTTTTTTTAGAGACAGTCTCCTTCTGTTGCCCAGGCTGGAGTGCAGTGGCGTGATCTAGCTCACTGCTGCACATGCCTGGCTAATTTTTGTAGAGATGGGTTCTCACTATGTTGCCCAGGCTGGTCTCAAACTTCTGGCCTCAATCAGTCCTCCCACCTCAGCCTCCCAAAGTGCTAGGATTATAGGCATGAGCCACTGTGCCTGGACTATTTGTCACTGGGTTTTCTTTTAAAAGAGATGGGGTTTTGCTATGTTGCCCAGGCTGGAGTGCAGTGGCTATTTGCAGGTGCAATCATAGCACACCATAGCCTCAAACTTCTGGGCTCAAGTGATCCTCCTGCCTCAGCCTCCTGGGTAGTTGAGACTACACGTGTGTTACCCCCACGCAAAGCCAGAAGTGATTTTAAGTCTGGGTGTTGGAACAGAGACAGTGGGCCAAGGAAGGAGTGGGCAAGATAGTACTCTAGGGCTGTGGTCCCCAACCCCAGGGTCTTGGACCAGTATACCAGTCCATGGCCTTTTAGGAACCCAACCGCACATCAGGAGATGAGTGGCAGCTGAGCAAGTGAAGCTTCATCTGTATTTACAGCTGCTCCCTGTCACTCACCATTTCCACCCCCACCCCTGGGTCTGTGGAAAAATTGTCTTCCATGAAACCAGTCCCTGGTGCCAAAAAGGTTGGGGACTGCTGCTCCAGGACTTAAGTATCACAGATGTGTGTAGGGACTGAGAACTTAAACCCAGAATGAGCAGGAACAGTAACAAGGAGGTAGTATTCTAGGTGTTTCCCAGGGGTTAAACTAGAATTCAATGTCCCACAGAGTGGTAAATCCAAGGAGGTGTATCCCAAAGACAGGGCTGTCTCATCTGCAGGATCAGATGATGAATCAGGGTGTGCAAGGCTTGCACAGGACTCAGAGCTTTATATCTCAACGTGGGGAATTCCTTGGCAAGACTAATTTCAAGATAGGAGAAAAGTTTATCTATTACATGAGATTTTCCAAGTGCAAGTATTAAAAAAATGTTTTCTCTCAAAGAAGAAAAAAAATTTAGAAAATTTCCTAATACCGTTTCTTTCTTCACTTTAGGGCCATCTTTGCCCCTTTAACGTTTGTTGGAATGTAATTAACTTTAGAAACTAAAGCTTGTTTTGGTAAATAATATGTGACGGAATACCTATTTTTTGAGATAGAATTCATATACCACAGAATTTACCATTTTAAAGTGTCCAATTCAGTGGTTTTAAGTATTTTCACGGTATTGTGCAGCCATTGCCACTAAGTTCCAGAACATACCATCACACCATTAGCAGTACCTTTAGCACTTAGTCCCAGTTCCCCTCTCCCTCCAGCCCCTTGTAACCGCTAATCTAATTTCCTTCTCTATGGATTTGCCTATTCTGGATATTTCATATCAGTGGAACCAGACAATAAGTGGCCTTTATGTTGCCTCTTTCATTTATCATGTTTCCAAGGTTCATCCATGTTGTAGCATGTAATAGTCCTTCATTCATTTTATGGCTGAATAATATTCCGTTGTATGGATAGACCACATTTTGTTTATCCATTCACTGGCTGATGAACACTTGATTTTTTCCACACTTTTTTGCTGTTACGAATAATGCTGCTCTGAACATTTTTGTGTGGACATAATACATTTGTAATTCTCTTGGGTATGTATCTAGGAGTGGAATTGCCAAGTCATACAATAACACTGTTTTAACTTTTTGAGAAAATTTCTACAATAGCTGCACCATTTCACCTTCCCACCAGCACTGCATGATGGTTCCAATTTCTCCATATTCCCATCAACAGTTACTATTATTATTACTGCCATCCTAGTGGATATGAAGTATTAATAATACCTCACAGTGGCTTTGATTTGCATTTCCCTAATGAATACTGATCTTGAGCATCTTGTTATGTGCTTATTGGCCATTTGTGTATCTTCTTTGGAGAAGTATCTATTCAAATCCTTTGTCCAGGCTGAGTGCAGTGGCTCATGTCTATAATCCTAGCACTCCGGTAGGCCGAGGTTTGAGCTCAGGAGTTCAAGACCAGCCTGGGCAAGAGCGAGACCCCATCTCTACTAAAAATAGAAAGAAATTAGCTGGACAATTAAAAATACGTAGAAAAAATTAGCTGGGTATGGTGGTGCATGCCTGTAGTCCCAGCTACTCAAGAGGCTGAGGTAGGATTGCTTGAGCCCAGGAGTTTGAGGTTGCTGTGAGCTAGGCTGATGCCACAGCACTCTAGCCGGGACAACAGAGTGAGACTCTGTCTCAAAAATAAATAAATAAATAAAATTAAAAAAAAAAAAACAAATCCTTTGTCCATTCTATAATTGGGTTGTTATTGTTGAGTTATGAGTTTCTTACTCTGGATAAAATTACCTTAACAGATACAATTTGCAAATATTTTCTCCCATTCTTGTAGGTTGACTTTTCACTTTTGTCATAGTGTCCTTTGAAGCACAAGTTTTTGATTTTGATGAAGAGGATATCTATTTTTATATATTTGTATTCTTGAAAAGACAAAAGAGGGGCTGAAAGGATGGGGTTCTAGTCTTAGTAACTGTCCAAATTGAAACTAGTGTGGCAGGGCTGACAGGCTGCAGATGACTACAGAATGTGCCTTGTGGTTTCCCAGGTGTGACTTTATTAAATAGTCATTTGTTGAGCACTTACCCTATGTAAGGCACTCTGCCAGCTGTGAAAAGACAACGGCATGATGAGCCATACCTTTCAAGGGATTTACAGTATAGAAAATGGTCACATGCACATGGAGTGACGAACAGGGGCATGCCAGGCAGACTTCGGAGCCCGAGTAGCAAGGCAGGTAGGAAAGTGGAGTTCAAAGGATATGCCAAGAGTGGCCAGAGTGAGCTGCAGAAGGGTCCACATAAGAAGGAAGCCTTGAGGCTGGAGGCTGAGTGGAGGATTCATGAGCCAGGACAGAGTTAAGAGGGAATTCCAGGTGAAGAAGGACAGCCCCATGAGGTCAATGAAGCAAGCTACCAGGCACATTCCTGATTCACTAGGGCTCATTCATGCTCCTGCAAAACTCACTTAGAACTTCTAATTTTTTTTTAGCAGCTGACCCCAGAGAAAAAGGATTCAGCTCAGAGCACTGAGGATGCACATAAGAACAGCAACCCGGCGCTCCTTGCAGGTAAGGTTTTAGCTTTTCAGGTGAGCCCTGGACTAAAGTTGGAAAAGTAAAAAACATGACATCAGCTTTCAAACTATTCCACTGCACCCTCTACTGCAGCAGTGTCCTTCTGCGATTTGGTTGGCTCCTGCTGCCACTGGTAAGCTCCCTCCCACTGGAGGTCTTCAGGCTGCAGCAGGAATTCCCTCCCCAAAGACGGTATGACATGACTAGAGATTTCTGGTACAGCTCGTGTGGTTACAGATAGCTGCACGTGATAGCGCAGGTGTGGGTGGAAAAGTAGATTCTGGGCCATGAATCCAGTAGGTTCCTTCACATCTTCTCTTGATCATTAGTGTTGACACTGCAGCTCTCTGTTTTGGTCACAACTCTGTTTTGTGCTCTGGAGGCTGCTCCTGGGTACGGCACCACCTCAACCTTGATAGGTGTCATGGGGAAGTATCAGTGTGAATGACATGATGGCCATTATACTGAAGTCCGTTCTCCACACATGCCCCTGCAACACATACACAGCAGCAGGGTGACAGCAGCTCTCACAGTCACTGGTGAGTACTAGGCCCTATTCTGAGCTTTTAAAATGTATTAATGCTCTTAGTTCTCAAAACAATCCTTTGAGTTATAGGTACTATTATTATTCTCATTTGACAGGGGAGGAAATTGAGGCCCAGGGATGTCAATAAGTTTACCCACGGCCACAAGCCAGGAAATGACAGAGCCAGAATTCAAACCTGGTCTGTCTCTGGAAGAGCCAAATTAGCAGGGATGCCCTCCTATAGGTCCTGAGTCCTTTGGACAAAATAGTATCTGGGCTTGAGGGAAGTTGGGGATTGTGACTTAAGCACCTGTGCTTTGTTGGTACATCCCTCTTTCCAGGGTCATAAAAACAACATGCTGCATGTTGTTATGCCTGGGCCTAAGATGTGTTCCTGAATCATTCTGTCAATTGAACCATATTTTAAAAGTTGTGGGGCTGTTGCTACTGAAAAGAATCCTGCAGTGAAGGCTCATATAAAGCAAAGAATCTATTTTTTAAAATTTAGATTTGGATGTTTTTAAAAATGAAAGTATACCATACCACATAAAAGTCAGTCTTTATGCAGTGAGGAGAGACAAAAGAGTAAGTACCTTCCCTTATAAGGAAGAAAATTAACATTTAATTCAGCACCTTCTGTGGACCCTGGGAGAGGCTGGGCTTTTCCACAGACCTTATCTCATTTAGTCCTTACAGTGACCTTGTGGGGTGGGCAGCACTGACCCTCACAAATGAGACACGCACATTGCGTGGCAGGAGGAGCTGGGTTTCAGCCTGCTGCCTCCACAGCCCATGCTTTCTCCACTGCATGACGTGAGCCTTAAAATCCTGATGGAACCCCTGGCAGACAGCTTGGGCTGTTCTGCCCTGTAAACCTGCAGTTCTCATTGGCATCCATCTTATGCCCCACACGGGCAGCTCTACTGAAGAAAATCACCAAAACACTGTGTTGATGCCACCGCCCATCCCTGGTCCATTCACTGAGGAGCCTTTGGTTTGCCAGTCCTTTCCCTAGTCTTCCAGGCCCTGTCTCCTCAGTGGCTACTCCATTCTTTTAAAAATCTGCCCTGCCTCTGCTCCTGACTTAGCCTCCCACTTCACACTTACTCATCTTTTTCTCAGTAAACTCACCCAGCTTGTACTCCTCCCACTGCAGAACTTTATTAGTGTGGGGATCGGTCCCCTCTAAGGCTTAGGGTAGCATTATTCTTCCTGTTTTCTCTCAGCAAATCAATTTCCCGTTTCTTCAAAACAAAGTCTCCTATGATCTTGAATTTCATCCATGTATCCTCAATCTCTCTCCATCCTATCTCAGCCAGGGTTCTTAAAAATGCAAGCTGCAGAGCCAGGCGTAGTGGTGCATGCCTGCAGTCCCACGCACTTGGGAGGTTGAGACAGGAGCCTGAGGCAAGAGGACTGCTTGATCCTCAGAGTTGGAGGACGCAGTGGGCAATGATAGTGCCACTGCACTCCAACCTGGGTGACCCCATTAAAAAACAAAACAAAACCCAAGCTGCATGCACCCTGTCTCCCTTTCTTCCTCTCTCATTCTCTCCATAACCCAGGGCACTTGCTTCCCTGTGGCCTCTGAAACTGCAAAATCTCTCATTAGGGAAGGCCTCTTAATTACCAAATTGTGCATTTATCTTCATTCTGAACTATTTGCAGATTGTTAAAGACCAGAACTCACCTAGTTCCTCCCTCTGGTCCTCCATAACTATTGCTCATACTGTACTTCCTCCCTAGCTGTCTTCCACCCCAGCTGTGGACCACTGCCTCTGGGCTCAAGATTCCCAAACTGGTATGACCAGCTGAGGCCTCTCCTGAGTGCTGGACGGGAGATTCATCTGCTCACTAGGCAGCTCTCTGTGGAGGTCTCATTGTTACCTCAACTTCCTCTCTGCACATACACCCCAAAATTGGCTCCTCTTACTTTAGTCTTGGTCATGATTAAGAGCACTACTGTCTATCCAGTTTTTCCCATCCGACGTGTTAGATTCATTCAAGAGGCCTCTCATTCACGTCCCACATCCATCACCAAGGCCTGTTAGTTGGGCCTGATGGAGACTTTGACTCCTGGTGATGCCTTCACTCTCCTGGGCTCTTGAGGTCTTCCTGCCTCAAGTCTGATGGAAGCCACAACTTTGACAGAATGATCTTTGTAAAATACAAAATTAACACTAATCTCTCTTCAGTGCTTAAAATTCTTCACTGGCTTCCTACTTCCTACAGATAAAACTCTTGTTTCTTAGCCTTCTCTGATTCCTATTAACCCCTTCAGATTCATCTCCCAGGATCCCCCAACCTTGCCTTTTATGTAGGATGTTGTTTTATACCTTTATGACTTTGCATAAAGTTTATGTGCATAACTTTCAGCAAAGCATTCCTTTTCTTTCTCTCTCTCTCTTTTTTTAATCTGCCAGTTGGAAGACACCTTTTCTTTCTCTTGTCTGGCATGTTTCTCTTCATTCCTCAAAACCCAGCTCGAGTTATTTCCTCAGGGAAATCTCTTTTCACCTCCAGAGAAGGTTAACAGCTTCCTTCTCTGTTCTAACCCTGGGCTTTGTACACACGTCCGCACCTCTCCTGGCACCTGTGAGCTTCTCTGAGCTACATTCCCAGGACCTGCTCAGGAAGAATCTATCTCTTAACTTGCACAAGTGCATCACTTAAGTGTAGAAAAGCTGCCCAGGGGCACTGCCCAAAGCAACGCAAGCAACAAAGGCAGAGAGGTGAGGCCGACTTGGGCAGGGGTCCGGGGTGGGGATCACAGGCGGGGATCACAGGCGGGAGGAAGGAGCTTGGGCAGACTCCAGACGGAATGCGTACGGAACGTGAATGAGTGGCGTGAGCCCCCAAGTGAGGGCTCGGTACGATCCCAGATGCCCCTTCCCAAGATAGGCTGTGGGGGTCAGGGAGGCCCTGAAGCCATTCTGCAGCCTCTCTGCTCCCGAAGGCCCTAGAGCTGCAGGGTTTTGATCCGGACAGGACCTGATGACGGGGGTGCGGACGGAGGAGCCCCTCGGTGCCCTTTCTCCCAGGCTGCCCCCTTCCCCCAAGGGTCTTTCTGGTACCGTGGGACTAAGATGAAGCGGGCTTGTTTTCTCCTAGAGACCAGCGGGCCAGCGGAAAACAAGAGGCTCACGAGGGGCCGCCTCCGCCAGGGCGAGAAGACGCAAGCTCTCCGCCCTGCCAGGGCCCCGAGCCCATCGCAGGCCGCCCCGCGCCGCCCGCAGCTCTCCGCGGCCTCCCTCACCCCTAGCGGAGGGGAGGCCCGCGCGACCCACGGCAGGGCCCCAGCGCCGGGCGCCGGTCCCGGGAGCGGCCTGGAGGTAGCGCGCCGAGGGCCGGCGGGGGAGGGAGGGCGGGCGCCAGGCCGCTGCCGAGGTCCTCACCCGGCCCCCTTTGCTCCCGCAGGACGCGCTGTGGCTGCAGGAGGTCTCCAACCTGTCCGAGTGGCTGAGTCCCGTTCCTGAGCCCTGAGCCGGTCCCCTCCCGCGAGCCCCGCCGCCCCCAGGCTGCGGGCGGCCACTGTAGCGTGTCTTTCAATAAACCTTGCTCCGCGCTGCCGCGTGCGCTTGCGTGTCGGGGGCGGGGCAGGGCCGCGCGCCGCCCGACGTCACCCGCGCTTCCGCGGGTCTACGTCACTGCTGCGCGCCGCGGGTGCGGGCGCGATGGCGGCGCTGGGCGGGGAAGGGCTGCGCCTGCTGTCGGTGTCGCGGCCGGAGCGGCAGCCCGAGTCGACGGCGCTGGGCGGCCCGGGCCCCGGGCTGTGCTGCTGGGTGTCCGTGTTCTCCTGCCTCAGCCTCGCCTGCTCCTACGTGGGCAGCCTCTACGTCTGGAAGAGCGAGCTGCCCAGGTGCGGGGGCTGCGCGCGCGGCCGGATCCCGCGCCCCCGAGAGGCGGGGCTGGGGCGGAGCTCGGGCCAGCCGGGGGCGGGGCCTCTGACAGGCGGCTGCGGGCCCCCTGAACTTACTGCCCCTCCGTAGGGACCACCCCGCCGTCATCAAGCGGCGCTTCACCAGTGTCCTGGTGGTGTCCAGTCTCTCGCCCCTGTGCGTGCTGCTCTGGAGGGAACTCACGGGCATCCAGGTGCGAAGGAGGCGGGGCAAAGGGCAACTGGAGAGAGCTCGGGGTCTTGTGGGGAGGGAGCAAGACTGATGCCTCCTTTCCTGTGGCTCAGCCAGGCACATCCCTGCTCACCCTGATGGGCTTCAGGCTGGAGGGCATTTTCCCGGCAGCACTGCTGCCCCTGCTGCTAACCATGGTGAGTGCTCCCGCTTTGTCCTCCTCTGGTTTTTGTTGTTAGCATCATGCACTTTCCGTGGCTTTTTTTTCTTATCTTGTGTCTGGTTTTCCACTGATGGGAGACAGGAATTGTGATACAGCTCCGGGGCCCTCGGGTATTCTTGGGTTGGAAATCCTCGCCGAGAAAGGAAGCTTGAAGTCTTACAAGGCTGGCCAAGGTCAAAGGTCTGGCAAGGGCAATGGACTATGATGGAAGTCTTTTCTTTGATCTCTCCTGTTTTTCTGACCCCAGATCCTTTTCCTGGGCCCACTAATGCAGCTTTCTATGGATTGTCCCTGTGACCTGGCAGATGGGCTGAAGGTTGTCCTGGGTGAGTCCTTCAAGCTGAGGGGAATAGTAGGCACAGTCTAGGACAATGGGGAAAGGGAATCAGTGGGCTCATGGTGTAATCTGGACATGAGACACGAGCTGTCATCTCTGGTATGTTTCCTCATCAGTAAAATGGGGACATAGAGCCAGGTGGCCTCTAAGAGTTGGTTCTTGATGTCCAAGGTGACCCCTGGAGACCCCCAGCAGTACTTGTTGTGGACCAGAAAGCAATGCCTCCTGCCTCTCCAAACCAGAGCTGGTCTTGGTTAGATTTTGATGTCTCTTTACTGCCAGGATACCCTGCCTCAGCTTCTAATGCCATCCTTTCAGTTGTCTTAAGACATTGTTTTGTAGCCAAGTGCAGTGGCTCACACCAGTAATTCCAGCAACTTGGGAGGATCACTTAAGGCCAGAAATTTGAGACTGGCCTGGGCAGCAAAGCGAGACCCCAATCTCTTAAAAAAAAAGTGCTTTATGTTGGGTCTAATGAACAAAGTTCGACTGTCCTCCCACCAACCCTGTTCTCAAGAATATTGATGCCTGAGTTTGCCCAGGGTAAGATTGTGGGAGAGGGGTCCTTAGGGAGCTGTGTCTCATTGTTCCGTAGCTAGTCACTCACTGCTTGTCCTGAATCCCTTTTCCAGCCCCCCGCTCCTGGGCCCGCTGCCTCACAGACATGCGTTGGCTGCGGAACCAAGTGATCGCACCGCTGACAGAGGAGCTGGTGTTCCGGGCCTGTATGTTGCCTATGTTAGCACCGTGCACGGGCCTGGGCCCTGCTGTGTTCACCTGCCCACTCTTCTTTGGAGTGGGTGAGTCTGACCAACTTGGTCCTGCGAAGATGTTCTCAGCGTGAGAGCTAAGAATGGGGCTTGGGGCGAGGAGTGGGCCTAGAGGGAAGACCGGGAGGCATGTGACGCGGTTCTCACTTTCCTCCCAGCCCATTTTCACCACATTATTGAGCAGCTGCGTTTCCGCCAGAGCAGTGTAGGGAGCATCTTCTTGTCTGCAGGTGAGTCCAGGAGAACTTGCCTGGGGCAGTCTTGGGCAAGGGTGTGTGTGGGTGTCTGACGGCACTCTGGAGAAAGAATTGGGAGGAGAGGGCTGTGGTAGTGGAGGAGCCACTGACCATGGGAGTTGGGGTGCAGAGGACAGCTGTAGGTGGTGGGCAGGCAGCCACTGCCCCAGGGGGAAGGGATGGTCTCTGGCTGATGGGTATGCAGTGCTGGGGCAGGAAGGGCGTGCAGGTGTGGTCACTCGCAGCCTCCCGTCTCCAGCGTTCCAGTTCTCCTACACAGCTGTCTTCGGTGCCTACACTGCTTTCCTCTTCATCCGCACAGGTTGGTCCTCAGTCCCTCATGGGTCCCCCAGGGGCTCAGGGGCCCACAGGAGTGGGTGGGAGAATGGGAATACTGTTTGTTCTAGGCGTGACAAGTTCCTCCACCACAGTCCTTGATAGAGGCTGAGCCAGGGCCCTCAGCCTGGTGAGGTCTGAGAGGTGGGAAGCAGCAGAGACCATGGTATGTGGGTGGATGGGTGTGGCAGGGTGGGGTGCTGATCTCCTGTTTCAGGGGATGAGGGTCACTTGCCCTGGAAGGGCCTGAGGAGGTGGTAGGGCTGCTCCATGAGCTGCTCTGTCTCCCCTCCCCAGGACACCTGATTGGGCCGGTTCTCTGCCACTCCTTCTGCAATTACATGGGCTTCCCTGCCGTCTGTGCGGCTCTGGAGCACCCGCAGAGGCGGCCCCTGCTGGCAGGCTATGCCCTGGGCGTGGGACTCTTCCTGCTTCTGCTCCAGCCCCTCACCGACCCCAAGCTCTATGGCAGCCTTCCCCTTTGTGTGCTTTTGGAGCGGACAGGAGACTCAAAGGCTCCCCTGTGCTCCTGACCTACGCTCCTGCGTACACTCCTATGAACTCTCACAGGCCCCTCAGCCCCTCCCCATCAAGGGGTACTGCAGGGGAGGGGCTGGCTGGGGTCCCCGAGATCTCAGGAATTTTTGTAGGGGATTGAAGCCAGAGCTAGTTGAATCCCAGGGACCAGAGAAAGGAGCAGATACCCAAAGGGTGCAGCCCCTCTTAAAAGGGGATTGAGGAACAGCTTGGAGTGAGGGGACAAGGGGCAGGTCCCAGGAGCCACACATGCCCTTCCTCACTTTGGACTGCTGCTTCTCTTAGCTCTTCTGCCCCCCTCTGCCTCTGAAAAGCTGCTGGGGGTTTTTATTTATAAAACCCCTCCCCCAACAACTTCCCAGGGTTTTCTCATTGTCTTTTTGCATCAGGCCTTTGTATTGGGATATTAAAGAGATTTAACTTGGGTAACATGGTCTTGGATCTTTGGGAGTCAGTCTATATTTGGGGTCTTGTGTGAGGACTCCAGGCAGTTCTTGGGATTGTGCCCACCACCTGTCCCAGCTACCTTGAACATGGGTCTCTGGCTGTCACGGGCTTGTGGCTTCCTCCTTCCTGAGCCGGGCTCCAAGTCCTAGCATGGGTGGGTCTGAGACTGCAGGTACCAGGCGTGAGCCCAGTTCATCCTGGGGCCTGTGCCTTGTCTGCCGGGCCAGGGAGTGGGAGCCCTGGCCCTGACCCCAGTGGTGGAACCTCTGGTCTGTGTCCTGCCTGAGGCCTCCAGCAGGACCTGCACAGTCCACCAGGCTCGTTTTACACAAGAGGAAATAGGTCCAAAATGGGAGAGGAACCTACCCCGAGCGACCCAGGAGTAGAGGCTCTTCTGCTTCTCCCCTCAGACCTCTGCCCCTGGCTGAGCTCAGAGCAGCGCTGGCGGCCCTGAAGGGGGGACTCTGCCAAGCAGGCTCGGAATTCCTGCTTAGAACCTTCTAGTCTCATTTTTAGAATGGTTCTCATTCCCCCACCCTGGGCTTAAAAAAAAATTGATTCTTGAAACAGTTTTATCCTTTTAGGTCCCATTCCAGACTCGAGGAGGAGGTTGCCCTAAGTGCCCTTTCTTGAGGCTGGTGGTTCCTTCTCCACAACGATGCCCCCAGGTTGGCTGTGACTAAAGCACATTCACATGGATCTAAAGGGCAGCACACCTGCCTCCCTGGAGAGCTTTCCTCTCCCCCAGCCTGTTGGGGGCAGAGGGTACATTTGGGGCCTTAGGGTCCAGAGAGGACGAGGCCTGGGCCCGCTGTGACTTGATCACCCCAGAGGCTAGGTACTGGCAGCCCGAGAGCACTGGGCAGGTAGGCTGGCTGGGTGCCAGGGATGTGTGTCCTCCTGGGTCCAGGGGCCTGGGTTCTGTCCCT
This sequence comes from Avahi laniger, assembly GCA_963575035.1. Classification (NCBI taxonomy): domain Eukaryota; kingdom Metazoa; phylum Chordata; class Mammalia; order Primates; family Indriidae; genus Avahi; species Avahi laniger. The sequence goes on from CAUYSK010084308.1 coordinate 35,361, forward strand.
CCCCTTCCTCACAGTCTGGCTTTTCCTCCACTAGCCCCCTGCTAAGGAACCGCCTTCTCTGCCTTTCTTCTCTCACCAGCCACACCTCACCTGGCCTGTGGGGAGGAGGGCAGTGCTGTAGCTGGGGTTACTGTCCCTCCCCGCAGGAGAGGGAGCTGAGGCTCAGGATTCTCCCAAGTTGTGGGGAGGCTGAGAACCTGGGACCCTAGATCCGGTGCTCCCTCAGACCTCCCACCAGCACCCTCGCAGCCAGAGTGCTCAGAGTAACTTCGGCCAAGTCACCACTCCCAAGAGTTTCACCCACTGCCCAGAAGGTTCTGTTTGCATTTAGTCCTGAACTAACTGGAGGTGAGAGGTTGGCCCCGGGTCTTAGAAAGCTGAGCAGTGTGGCTGGGGAGGGCGTCTGCCTATAGCCTGGGTTTCATCCCTCTCTGCCTCTTAATAGCTGTGGAGTCCTGGACAATTATTTAACCTTCCTGTGACCTGGTTTCTGTGTCCATGATTCCCTGAGTTAACAGGTGTCACATACTTAGAACAGCCCCAATCCCCCAAGCAAGCTCAGAACTAGCTAGTCCTGTTTGGGGCGTATGTACAGTAGGCACCCAATAGTGGCTTAAAACAGGGCCCTGTCATCTTTGCTACCCTCTAAGGAGGAAGATAAATATAACCTGCCCCCTACCCACGTGGGGCTTGAGTGGTATGGGCTGGGGCAGCGCTGGGGTGAGGTGAGCTGCACAGGACCCAGCATGGAAGGCAAGGGAAAGCCAGTTTTATTAAGCAGATTTTCCAGGACCTGGGACTTAGATCTCTGCTCTCCCCTCTCCAGGAGGTAGAACCCCTAAGCCTCCCCCCAGGTCCTAGGACCACCTGGAGTCTCCAGGAGACTCCTATTTGGCAAGAGATGAATATGTGAGCAACTGTCCACCCAAAGGGAAAGGACAGATGGCTGAAGGGAATGGGCCACTGCAGGTGGCTTCTTCTCTCCTGTCCAGCTAAGGACAGGACCTCCAGGGCCAGGACCTCCTGCCTACAGGCACTGGCTGGTCTGGGCCTGCCCTGGTAGCACAGCTTTGTTGAAGGCTTAGGGTGGGGATGACCAGGCTTCTGGTCTGGGGCAAAATCACTCAATCTCCAGGATGAGGTCGTCGCCTTCTAGTGTCATGTCCTTGGTCACGTGGACCTTGCGGACAGTGCCCTCCATGGGTGAGGTCACCACAGTCTCCATCTTCATGGCACTGAGTACACACAGGGGCTGGCCCTTGGCCACTTTGGCTCCTGCTGCCACCTTGATGTCTATCACTTTCCCAGGCATGGGTGCCCCAATCTGGCCCTTCACGTCCTTCAGGGCCTTCGGGTGGAAGTGCATCTCCTACAGACGGGACAGAGCAGGCGTGAGGCACAGCGGGGCCAGCCCCTCCCCACCACCCGGCTGGCCCGGGGGCGCCGCACCTTCATGGCTTGGGTGTCCTTGACCAGGATGGAGCGCAGCTGCCCGTTGAGCTCGAAGAAGACCTGCCTCTGGCCGGCCCGGTTCAGGTCGCTCACAGCCAGGGCTTTGATGTGCAGCGTCTTGCCCCGTTCCAGCTCCACCTGGAAGAAGGGCTTGGAGGCTCAGAGCTGGGGGACAGGTCTGGGGAGAATAGCCCCCTGGCCACAGGGCAGTCCCCCACTCTGGGTCCTGCTCTTCACTTGTGAGGGTAACTCTTGGTCTCAAGGGTCCTCTCTGCTCCCAAAGCTTGCTAGTCTGGGGGACAGCCAAGCCAAAGTCTGGCGCTCTGGAGCAGCGGTGAGGCATGGAGTGTGGGCAATGCCAGAGCCACTGACCTCAAACTCCTCTGCAATTTTGGGTCCCTGCAGGAAGAGGCGGGTATTGAGACTATCCAGGGGGCCAAAGGTGGCGGTGAAGTCCTTGAAGTGGGCAAAGACGTCAGGGTACATGGCTGCTGAGAGCACATCTTCTGGGGTCACCTCCTCCCCGTGCCGATCTACCAGCTCCTTCTCCAGAGCCTGCAGGTCAAGGGGCGGGAGGGAGGCTCCAGGCCGTCCCTCCACCCTGGGCAGGTCCTTCAGCACCTGGGGAGCAAAGCAGAGGGTTAGGCCTGATTCCTGTACCCATCCCCCACCTTCCCATCATGCTGGGCCTTTCCTACCTTGGAGCGAAGGGGCTCAGGGAACCCCCCATGGGGGACGCCAATGTAGCCCTGCAGGAACTCCACCACCGAGCGGGGGAAGGACAGCTCTTCTGCCTGAGCTTCAGCCTCTGCCCGGCTCAACCCGTTCTGTACCATAAACTGGGCCAGGTCCCCCACAATCTTGGAGGAGGGTGTCACCTAAAGAGAAGGACCCCCTGCAGGTTAGGTTGCCAGGCACCTAATGGAGGCCCCAAGGCAGGAGCACGCAGGCCTGGCTCACCTTGATGAGGTCGCCCAGCATCTGGTTGGCCTCCACATAGGCCTTCTTGACCTCCTTGAACTTGGAGCCAAGCCCCATGCTGTGGGCCTGGAAGTGCAGGTTGGTGTACTGGCCCCCAGGGATCTCATTCTCATACACATCCGAGTTGCCAGACTTCATGGTGGCCGTGCAGTCAAAGGCAGCGTACAGTCCCCGAGCCCCCTCCCAGTACTCGCTGTAGTCAAACACGCGCTCCAGGGGCACCTCTGCGGGGAGGCCAGAGTCGGGGAAGGCTCAGGAGTGCGCAGCACACCTCCCAGACCCAGGGCTAGCGCAGGCCCCACCTCAGACTCGGGTGACAGGACGTGGCAAGGCCACAGTAGGGTGTCTGGATTCTAGGTAGACCTGTCTGCTGACAGCAGTGGCGGCTGTGGCCTTGAGGGGGGCACGGTTGGGGGCTGTTGCTCTTCCTACCTGTATCCAGGGGAGTCCCTTGGGTACAGGCCACCAGCGCCCCCATGCTGGGCTGTGAGGTCATCCCGGACATGGAGTCAGCTGCCACATCCACCACATCGGCCCCAGCCTGGGCACAGGCCAGCATGGCTGCCACGCCTGCCCCTGACGTGTCGTGGGTGTGGATGTGCAGCGGGAGGTCAGGGAAGCGGTCCCGGAGGGAGCTGACCAGCATGGTGCAGGCCGCCGGCTTCAGCAGCCCTGCCATGTCCTGGGGGACGGGGCAGAGAGAAGATGGTAAAGAGGGGCCGCGGTGTGTGCCTGTGGCGGGGCAGAGACGGACAAGTGGCTCTGGCACCTTGATGCACAGGATGTGGGTGCCGGCTCGCACCAGCTCTTCCGCCAAGCCCATGTAGTACTGCAGCGAGTACTTGGTGCGGCTGGGGTCTGCCACGTCCCCCGTGTAGGAGATGGCGGCCTCCACCACGCCTCCCGCGCTGCCTGCTGCCTCCATGCCCAGCAGCATGTTGGGCAAGTAGTTGAGAGAGTCAAAGATCCGGAAGACGTCCATGCCATTCTCTTTGGCCACCTCACAGAACCTGAGGGGGTGGGAGAGCCCAGGGCCGAGTCCCACACTGCGCCCTGCACGTGCTTGCCTGGCCTGGCCCGCTGCCCCTGGGGAACGAGATCTGGGGTCTGGCGTCCACAGGCGGGGTGAGGCTGGACACAGTAGTGTGGACAAGGCCTTTTCCAGGGCAGCCTGCACTCGCTCGTCACGTGCAGCATGGTTCGCGGCTGCCCAGGCCTGGAGGACGGGCTGGGGGATTCGCTCTGTGAAGGGGTCGCGCTGTGGGAGAGGACACTGAACGAGGGGGGCTGAGGCCTGGGTTCAATCCCAGCTCTACACTGAGTGGCCTAGCACAAGTCATCTGCCCCCTCAGGGCCTCCACTGCCCTGTGGACGGGGTGATCTAGAACCTTCTGCTTCCGCAGCTACAAATCACTTCCTAATGTTTCCAGACAGCAGCCTCTACTGAGTGTCACTACAGAAAGACTTGGTTTCGAGCCCGCTGTGGCGAGTGCAGGCCATCGCGACGTGGCCAGGTAACCTGCTGGGCCACACCTTGCAGCGTCTGCCCACCCCAGCCCAGGCTCACTTGAAGACCACATTGTCGGGGTAATTGGTGTAGCCCACGGCGTTGGCCCCCCGCAGCAGCATCTGGAATGGGATGTTGGGGATGAGCTCCCGGAGCTCCTGCAGCCGCCGCCAGGGGCACTCATACAGGAAGCGCATCGCGACATCAAACGTGGCTCCTGCACAGGGACCGAGAGGCCCAGGTCAGCTCCACACGTCTTAGGGACCCCACCAGGCCCTGCAGCCTGAGCTTCCAGCTCTGACCCCACAGAGCTGCTCTCCCGGATGGACCAGGCTCATTTGTGCCCTCTCTGCGCCCCCTTTACAGCCCCGTCTTCCTCCCTCCGGTTCTGTGCTCCAGTGAGCTAACAGGCTGGCACCTCCCTGACCCTGCGCCCCCCACCCAGCGCCTGGTCTCAGCGCTGCAGAGTGGGCACCGGTCCGTGTTCACTGAACCAATAAACACTGTGCTTTCTTCAGTTCTCACACTTTGGTTTTCTCAACGTTAACATCTTTAGCTTGTCCCCAGTGGCCTGGGCCTTTGGGGCTGGCCACGCAGTGGGTACACACTTCCCGCCAGGCGCTAGCCAACATTCCAGCCCTTCTCCAACCTACCTCCCCAGTTCTCCATGCTGAAGAGCTTGCTGAAGTTGTGGGTGACGTAGGGCGCGATCTTCTTGAGGTCATGGGTGCGCACACGGGTGGCCAGCAGGGACTGGTGGGCGTCCCTGAAGGTCGTGTCCATCAGCAGCAGGCCCTGGTGGTTCCGCACGGCTCGAGCAAAGCCTTTGGGCCCCTCCCGCAGCAGAATGTCTCTGAAACCGGCCGGGGGCGGGCCTAGGGCAGACAGGGGCATTGGCACCCATCCTGCAGGTGGCAACCTCCTGTCTCTCCCATGAGTTGGCAGAATGGATCTCACCTACCGATGGGCACTGCAGGGACGATGGGGTCCACGGGGCTGGGGCTGGCCTTGATGGGGATTGGGGTGGTTGGACCATTCACCATGACGTGTCCTAGGGAGAGAGTGGGCAGTGGGTCAGGGCAGGTGGGCTCGGGGGTGGGGCCTGCCTCCAGGACACCCAGTCCTCCAACTGGCCCCTGCCCTCTCCAAAGCTAGGCCCTCCCGGGGCCACATGGATGGAAAAAGGGGAGTCTCTGGGATCAGGAGCAAGGAGGGTGGGTGGACCGGGAGGGGGCATCAGAAAGGGCTGGGGGCAGGGGCAGGGGCAGGGGTGAGGCGTCTGGGAGGGCAGAGAAGGGCAGTCTCGGGCCAGACCGAGGTAGTGTAGCAGCTTCTGGGCCCGGTTCTGTGCGGGCCGCAGCTGGAACAGCTCTGGGTTCTCGTCTATGAACTGGGTGTCCACGGTGCCGGCCAGGAACTGCTGGTTGTTGAGCACATTCTGCAGGAAGGGGATGTTGGTCTGCAGGACGGAGGCAGGTGGGGGTCACCGTGCAGCACGGACAGGAAAGGGAGAAGGAAGAGGCTGAAGTGGCCACCCTGTGCGAAGGGGCGTTCCCCATCCTTCAGTCTTCAACCCTCAATCCTCCCTCATCGGGCAGAGTCCCCTAAGCCGTCAGGGGCTGGGCCTGCTCCCTCCATCCCTGCCCACCCCAAAGTGTGTGCTGAATGCCACCCCTTCCTACCTCCCCAGGGATCTGGAAACATACCTCCTCCCTTCCCTATAGCCCAGAACACGGCTAAGCCTTTCCTGCAGCAGCATGGCCTAGAGCAGCCACCCTCTCGCTGTCCCAGCCACACTTCTTGAAAGAGGCCCTTACCTCCCACGAGCCCACGCTCTCACACTCTCGGTGGCCGCCTCCTGGCTAAGTCCAGCGGGCATGCTCCCACGCCGACGCACTAGCCCTGGGCTTCTCCCACACCACCCTGGGTGGCCTCATCCTGGGCCTGCAGCCCCAGTGACAGCTTCCGTTCCCAGAGCCAAAACCCAAAGGTAGAATGGCCTCCTGGGCATCTCTGCTTGTAGGTCCCTCACAGAAGCTCAGCAAGTCCCAAACCAGCTTCCCACCTGCTGCCCCAGCCCCCTCGGCCTAGGCGGGTGCCTCACCAGCTACTCAGTTACCACAACCTGCACCCAGCACCTGCACCACCCACTCCTCCTGTGTCACTGGTCAAGCTGGACAGTCCTACTGTTAGGGAAACTTCCATGCCAGTTCTGCTTAAAACCACAAAGCAGCTAAAGTAGACACTGATACCTGTCAGCCTTGCAAGCTAAAACCGCAGAACAGTTGAGCAAAACTACAAGCCTGCATGATGATACTATTTGTTATAAGCCTGTCATAATTATACCGCTTGTGAGAATTATTGTTTATTGGATAACTTTTAAATCTTTTTGCTAATTGGTTAATCATTTATACTTGTGTGTGATTTGTTAAAAGTAACCCCCAAAAAGAGTATAAACCCTGACAAAAACCCGGAAGAGGTGCTCAGAATTTGGA
>CAUYSK010084309.1:0-26275 GCA_963575035.1 Avahi laniger
GAGCTGAGAGATAAGGAAGGAGAAAGCTCTGACAACATTGCATACCGAGAAGTCCCTCTTGCCCACATTTGTGTTGCTATTATTGAGCCAAACTGAGTTAAGTTTCTGCCTTTGCAGTTGGATGGACCTGCACTCGTATAGCATTATATGGAAGTCTTTTCTCTGATGAGTCTCAGTATAGGATAAATATTGACTACAGTAGGCAACTTAGGCTCTGCATTCTAATTTTTAGTACTGTAGCTTCCCCAACTTTTGAGTTCTCTTGGAGAGTAGGAAGTACCTGTTAGCATCAGACCAGGCTTAAAGGACAGTAGAAAGAATATAGACTTTGAATTCATCCATGTTGTCACAAATGATGGAATTTCATTCTTTCTAAAGGCTGAACGGTATTCCACCTTTTCTAAATCCAATCATCTGTTGAAGGGCACTTAGGTTGTTTCCATATTGTAGCTATTATGAATAATGCTGCAATGAACATAAGAATGCAGACATCTCTTTAACAGACCAATTTCAATTTCTTTGGATATGTACCCTGGAGAAGGATTGCTGGATCCTACTGGTAATTCTATTTTAAGTGCAACGAGGAACCTCCACACTATTTTCCAAAAAGGCTGTACCACTTTATATTCCCACCAACAGTGTAGAAGTGTTCCCTTTACCTCCTCACCAACGCCTGTTATCTTGGATCTTTTTTTTTCTTTCTTTCTTTTTTTGAAACAGAATCTTGCTCTGTCGCGTGCCATGATGCCTGGCTAATTTTTCTATTTTTAGTAGAGATGAGGTCTTACTCTTGCTCAGGCTGGTCTTGAACTCCTGAGCTGAACCGATCCTCCTGCCTTGGCCTCCCAGAGTGCTGGGATTACAGGCGTGAGCCACCTCGCACAGCCGGCATCTTTTTGAAAATAGTGATTCTAACAGGTGCGAGGTGATAGTTCATTATGGTTTTAATTTGTATTTCTCTGTAGTGTGATGTGGAGCCTTTTGTATACTCGTTTGGCCTTTTATATGTCTTCTTTTGAGAAATGTCTATTAGGGTTCTTTGTCCATTTTTTAATAGGGTTGTTTTCTTATTATTGAGTAGTCTGAGTTCCTCGCATATTTTGGATATGAGCCTCTTCTCTGATATATATATATATTTATTTTAATTCCTCATTCATATTGCATTTATTAAGTTTTGCTGTGGCCCTGATCCTAGGTGGTTGGGACACAGTGGTTCAATCTCTGCCTTTTAAGGTGCTCGCTGCCGTCTAGTGACGGAAAACTGACCATTCATTAGCAGCTACAGTAAGGGTCTGCATAGAGTGCTGCAGGAACACTTCGTGGCCCCGGGAGGAGGGGAAGAGGCGAGACTGCGCAGGCCCAGCAGGCCCGCATCACCTGAGGATAATTGCATAGCGTGAGCCGGCGTGTTGGCGACTGCGCGTAAACGTAAACCCGAGGCTCGCAAGATCAGTGTAGCGGCCGGAGGAGTTACTTCACAGCACTCCAGCTCGCACCTCCGGTGATCTGCTTTCTGGGTGAATTCATGAGGCTCCCCATCCCTCCCCCTCCCCAGAGCTACCCCCTGAGCCCCCCTCCCTAACCTCTCCCCACTGGCCACCAGCGGGCTCCCGTCTGGGCACCCCCTCCCCGCTCCCCTCGGCATGCTTCCCGCTTTTTTGATACATATTTTGCAAATATTTTCTCCCAATTTGTGGATTGTGTCTTCACTCTGATACTAAAGTGAAATAGGCCAGGCCCAGAAAGGCAAATATTGCATAATCTCACTTATATGTGGAATCTAAAAACCTGAACTCATAGGCAGTAGAATGGTCCTTACCAGAGGCTGGGGGAAGGGGCTGGTGGGGAAAGGGGAAATGTTGGTCCAAGGGCACAAAAGTTTCAGACAGGAGGACAAATGTCTGGTGGTCTATTTATTGTACAGCAAGGCAACTATAGATAATAACAAGGCCTGCCCAGATCAATACAATCAGAACCTCTGTGGCTGAAGTTCAGGCGCGGGTATTTTGTAAAAGCATTCCACCTGCTTCTGATGTGCGGCCAGGTTTGAGGGCCTTGTGAGTAGTTGAAATCTACGGTGGTAGGTTTTAAATCTATGCTGCATGCTAATCACCTGGGTTCAACGCCAGCTACCGGATTCTGAAGGTCTGCAGAGGGACCCCGAGAGCTGCCTTATTAGCAGGTTCTCCAGGTGATTCCGATGCAGACAACCCATGGACCACGTTTTGAGGAGGGGAAAATGCCTTAAGCTCTTTCCACTTTGATGTACTAAGAATCTGCTGGGTGAGGTATCCAGTGGGCTGTATTGATCAGAAAGGGAATCTTTATTTAAGCAGCAGAAAGTCTGAGGGCTAGTTTTCAGAAATCGTAGAATGAAGTCAGGTGAAAATGTATAGGTCAGGATATTGTCCGGCAAATATAAGGAGGAAGAGGATGGTCAAATGTGTTGGGGGAGCCAAGAGCACGCTGTCAAATCGTGTAGGTGTGAAGTCCCACCCTAGTCTCAACTGCTCATGGCGTTTCCTCCAACGGTGGTATTCACCCCTCATGAACGTTATGAGAAAAGCCTTATAAAAAGGAAACAAAAACTCTTTAGACACTGGGAAATTCTCTGGGGAATGTTCCAGGGAGGAATTCGGAAGAGCTTTGTGGAACAGATGAAAGATGAGGTCATGAAGGGCACAATTTGGATTACAAATGAAAGGCTAAACTGGGCATTTATTGACTTTGGGAGAGGTTATTATAAACAGACTAAGTGTTCCATGCCTCACCTGTTGTAGACATCGATGTTGCTACCTAAAAGGAACTTAGAAGCAGGACTATGTTAGGCTTCATCTGCTGGGCTGTGTAGGTTGGCTGGAAATTGGAGTGGTTATAGCTGTCTGCTTAGCTTGCTCTTCCTGCGTTCATCACCCTGAGCTGTTTGCGAAACTGGGAGTCAAAAAAGACACTTTACGACTCTTCTACATGGCATTTCCTTGAAATGGAAAGGCTTCCTCAGTTGCTTCACTTAGTTTTATCTCCATGTGTTCAGCATGGTCTCGTAATAAAACTGCATCATGCATCGAGAAAAAGGGAAAATAGAAGCCCTGGGGAATCCTCAAAATGTTGATGATCCTGCGTTGGTTGCCACCATCCCCGCCATTGGAGACCGCGGCAGGCGGCGTCTTAAATGCTGCAACCCCACATCGCGGCTTCCTGGTATTGACGCCCTGGTGTAATCTCTTCCCCTAGAGTGTGGGCTGAATCTAGGGACTTTTCTTCTCAGAATGAGACAAGAGTGAGAGGATGTCGGTTCTGAGAACAGGTTACAAAATATGTGGCTTCCACCTGGGGGCACCTTCTTGGCTGTTTTCACTGGTTCTCTGTGATGAAGCAAGTTGGCAGATTGTGAGCTGCCTTGTGGTTAAGGCTTTGTGGCTAGGAACTGAGGAAGGGAGGGAGGCCTCTGGGCCACAGGCAGCAGGGAACTCGGGCCCTCCAACAGTCTGAAAGGAACTGAATCTTGCTAATGACCTTGTGAGTGAGCTGGGAAGTGGATCCCTCCCTAACCAGCCCTGTAGGTGACTGTGGCCCTGACCAACACTGTGAGTGCAGCCTCCTGAGAGCGCCTGAGCCACCTGGGTTTCTGACTCACAGGGACTGTGAAATAATGAATGTTTGTTATTTTAAGATGCTGAGTATGGAGGTAATTTATTACATGATGACACATAACTGATACAAGGGCTTGTGTTTGTTGTGACTCTAAAGGTCAGCCCATTAGGAAAGTCCTAAGAATGCTATACCAGACACAGTTCAATGTGGCTTGGGGGGCACTTTCAAACATTTGCTATTAAAAAAAAAAAAAAGGCTTCTAATCTGGCTTCACCAACTTCTGGTAGCTGTACAGCCTTCTCTTAGACTTCTCTGCATCTTGCTGTTTCTTATCCAGAAAACAGAGATGGCTTTGCCTACCTTGAAAGTTGAGAATTAGAGATAAAATATTTATCACAAAGGCAATGATGCTTTTTACATTGTTTTTTTATTTTATTTCAAAGTATTATGGGGGTGCAAATGTCTTGATTACATGAATTGCTTTTGTAATGTTTGAGTCAGGGTTAAAAGTGTGCCCATTATCCAAATGGGGTTCATGGTACCCATTGGATAGGTTTTCGCCCATCCCCGCCTCCCCCTCCCCACTGCTTGATTTCCTTTGAGATTTATTTCCCTCTGTGCTGTATGCTCATCAGTTAGTTCTAATTTAATAGTGAGTACATGTGGTGTGTGTTGATACAAATAAGCAGATTTATGAGGTGTAGTGAGCAGGCTTCAAAGGTGGTTTCTGGAATTCCTGCACCCTGGTGAACATGCCTTGTATAATCTCCTCCTCCTGAGTGTGGGAGGAGCCTATGATGAGACATCACTCTGTGATAGGGGTATTCGGTTCCTCATCAATTGACTTTGAGTTAATTTGAAGGGAGATAATCCTGGGTGTACCTGATCTAATTAGAAGAATCATTACAAAAAGGTGAAGTTCAAGAGGTACACCTGTGCTCACCCGGAGGCAGGCAAACATCCCTATTGCAGACTTCTGGGGCTACATGGGAGGGAACTACAAGTGGCTTTTAGGAGCTGAGAGCAGGCACTGGTTGACAGCAAACAAGAAAATGGGGACATTGAATTCCACCTCCACAAGGAACTATTAAATAAATTCTAACAACTTTGAGGAGCTTGAAAGACAGTCTCAAGCCTCAGATGAGAATCGCAGCCTTGGGCAGTGCCTTAATTTTAGCTGGGGAGATCCTGAGCATAGGACCCACCTAACCTAAACCTGGAAACTGTGAGATCATAAATGTGTGCTTTAAGTTGCTAAGTATGTTGTAAATCATTTCACAGCAATAGGCAATATTTAAGGGTAGGATGGGCACACAATGGTAAGTCGGGTACATTTGCAATGTTTCACTCTGCCTTACTTCCTGTCCTATTTTGGTATCCCTGGTGCTCAGCGCTCTGTCTAGGGAAGAGTGGAGCATTGTTGCCAAGTGAAGAAATGAGTGAAAGAACAAAGAGGTAGGGCGCCCACCCCTTGAGCGGTGGGGAAGCAGGGCCAGGGAGGGAATAGTGCTGCTCCTAAATCACCCTCTTTGATACATTCTCAAGTTTATAGTCGGCCTCCTTTGGGTCTTAGAATTTGCTAACTTGGCCAATACAATCCCCCAAAGACAAGTTTGCTGGGTTATTTTCTTTTTTAATTTCAGATTATTATGGGGTACAAATGCTTTAGTTACATATATTGCCTTTGCACTGCCCGCATCAGAGCTGCAAGTGTGCCCCTCCCCCAGACAATGTGTACCGGACGGTTAGGTGCAAATTTACCCATTCCCTTCTCCCCCCTTCCACCTGCCCAATACCCAATGAATGTTACTTCTGTATGTGCACATAAGTGTTCATCAGTTAGTACTAACTTAATGGTGAGTACCTGTAGTCCTTGTTTCTCTATTCCTGTGATATTTCACTTAGAAGAATGGGCTCCAGCTCCATTCAGGATAATACAAGAGGCAGTGCATCATTTTTTATGGTTGTGTAGTACTTCATGGTATATATATGTCACATTTTGTTAATCTACTCAAGGATCGATGGGCACTTGGGTTGTTCCACATTTTTGCAACTGTGAATTGTGTTGCTGTAAACATTTGACTACAAGTGTCTTTTTTACAGAATGTCTTTTTATCCTTTGGGTAAATATCAAGTAGTGGGATTGCTGGATCAAATGGTAGTTCTACTTTTAGTTCTTTGAGGTATCTCCATATTACTTTCCATAGATGTTGTACTAATTTGCAGTACCACCAGCAGTGTATGAGTGTTTCTGTCTCTCTGTATTGATGCCAACATTTGTTGTTTTGGAACTTTTTGATAAAAGCCATTCTCAAGTGATATCTCATTGTGGTTTTGATTTGCATTTCCCTGGTGGAGATGTTGAGCATTTTCTCATATGTTTGTTGGTCATGAGTTTTCTTTTGAAAAATTTCTGTTCATGTCCTTTGTCCACTTTTTAATGGGGTTCTTTGATTTTTTTTTTCTTGGTGATTTTCCTGAGTTATATATAGATTCTAGTTATCAGCCCTTTATCAGATGTGTAGCATGCAAATATTTTCTCCCATTGTGTAGGTTGTCTGTTCTCTCTAATGATAGTTTCCTTTGCTGTGCAGAAATTTTTTAATTCGATCAGATTCCATTTATTTTTGTTGTTGCCGTGATCGCTTTTGGGGTCCTCATAAATTCTTTGCCTAGGCTGATGTCTGTAAGTGTTTTTCCAGCATTTTCTTCTAGAATTCTTATGATTTCATGCCTTAGGTTTAAGTCTGTTATGCACTGTGAGTTGATTTTTGTGAGAAGTGTGGATCCTATTTCAGTCTTCTACATGTGGCTGTCCAGTTTTCCCGGCACCATTTATTGAATAGGGATTCTTTTCCCCAGTGTATGTTTTTGTCTGCTTTATCGAAGATCAGATGTCAACATGAGAATGGTTTTATATCTGAGTTCTCAGTCCTGTTCCAAAGGTCTATATCTCTGTTCTTGTGTCAGTACCATGCTGTTTTGGTGGTATGGCTTGAAGTCTGGTAGATTGATGCCTCCCAATTTGTTCTTTTTGCTTAAGATTACTTTGGCTTTATAGAATCTTCTCTGGTTCCACATGAAGTGTAGAATTATTTTTTCTAGATCTGCAAAAAATTATATTGGTATTTTGATAGGGATTGCATTGATGCTGTAAATCACTTTAAGTAGTGCAGACATTTTAACAATATTGATTCTGCCGATCCATGAGCATGGTAGTGTTTTCCATCTGTTTACATCCTCTGCAATTTCTTTTCTCGGTGTTTTGTAGTCTCTCATCTCTTTAGTTAAATATATTCCTAAATATTTAATTTTCTTTGATGCTATTGTGAAAAGTGTTTCTTCTTTGATTTGATTTTCAGCTTGACTTATTGGTGTGTATGAAAGCTACTGATTTGTGTGCATCGATTTTGTATCCTGAGACTTTGCTGCATTCATTTATCAATTCCAGGAGTCTCTTGGTTGAATCTTTGGGGTTTTCTAGATATGATATCATATTGTCAACAAAGAGTGAAAGTTTGATCTCTTCTGCCTGCATTTGGATACTCTTGATTTCCTTTTTTTGACTGATTGTTCTGGCTAGGACTTCCAGCACTATGTTGAATACAAGTGATGATAGTGAGCAACCTTGTCTGGTTCCAGTTCTATGTGGGAATGCTTTCAATTTTTCCCTGTTCAGTATGGTGTTGGCTGTGGGTTTATCATATATGGCATTAATAATTCTGAGATATGACCCATCTATGGCTATTATGTTAAGAGTTTTTATCATACAAGTCTGCTGAATTTTGTCAAATGTTTATTCTGTGTCTATTGAGAGAGTCATTTGGTCTTTGTTCTTTTATTTATATGGTGAATTACATTTATAAATTTGTGTATGTTGAACCATCCTTGCATCTCTGGAATGAAGCCTACCTGATCATGATGAATTATTTTTTTTCATGTGCAGTTGAATTTGGTTTGCTAAGATTTTATTGAGAATTTTTGCATCTATATTCACAAGGGATATTGGTCTGTAGTTTTCTTTTTTTGTTGCATCTTTTCTTGGCTTTGATATCAAGGTGATATTGGCTTCATAGAATGAGTTGGGGAGGATTCCATCCTTCTCAATATTGTGGAATAATTTCTGCTTTATAGGTACCAGTTCTTCTTTGTAGGTTTGGGAAAATTCAAGTGTGTACCTGTCTGGTCTGGGACATTTTATTGGAAGATTTCTTATTGCTGCTTCAATTTCAGTGCTTCAGTCTGTTCAGGAATTCTGTTTCCTCCTGATTGAGCATAGGGAGGTTGTGTGTTTCTAAGAATTTTTCCATATCCTCCATGTTTTCAAGTTTTTGGACATAGAGATTTTTATAGTATTCAAAGATGATGTTTTGTATTTTCATGGTATCTGTTGTGACCTCTCCTTTTCTTTTCTAACTGAGCTTATTAGAGTCCTTTTCTTTCTACTTCTGGTCAATCTAGCAAGACGGCTGTCAATTTTGTTTATCTTTTCAAAGAACCAAAGTTTTGTTTTATTAATCGTCTGTATAGTTCTTTTGCTTTTGATTTCATTTAGTTCTACTCTGATTGTGGTCATTTCTTTTATGCTGGGTTTAGGATTGGTTTGCTCTTCTTTTTCCAGTTCCTTGAGATGCTTCATTAATTTGTTGATTTTTGAGCTTTATGTCTTTTGAATGTGGGCATTTAATGCTATTGGTTTTCCTCTCAGGAATGCTTTTGCTGTAGCCCATGGATTTTGATAACTTGTGTCTCCATTATTATTTAAAGAATCTTTTGATTTCTACCTGGCTCTCCTCCTTGACCCAATAGTCATTCAGAAGTAGATTGTTTAATTTCCATGACTTCGTGTAGAGGTGAGTGTTTCTGTTAGAATTGATCTCTAATTTTATTCCACTGTGGTTTGAGAAGATGCATGGTATAATGTTTATTTTTTTAAAATTTGTTTTGATCTGTTTTGTGGCCTTGGATATGATCAATTTTAGAGAAAATTCCATGAGCTAAAGAGAAGAACTTATATTCAGTGTTATTTGGGTGGAATGTTCTGTAGATGTCCGTTAGGTCCATTTTTTCTAGAGTTCTGTTTAAGTCCATTGTTTCATTGCTTATTTTCTGGTTTGGAGGATCTGTCCAGTTCTGTGAGTGGGGTGTTGAAGTCCTGGCTATTATGGCATTGTTGTTTATAATTTTGTTTGGATCAAGCAGGATTTGCTTTATGTATCTGGGTGCTCCTGTGCTAGGTACATAAATATTTAGGATTATTAAGTCATCTTGTTGTATTTTTCCCTCCACCACTGTATAGTGACTGTCTTTGACTTTCTTCTATTGATTTAAAGTTTATGTTATCTGATATGAGAATGGCTACACCAGCTTTCTTTTGGTTTCCATTTGCATGCAATATTGTTTTCTGTCCTTTCACTTTGAATCTGAATGAGTCCTTGTGGGTTAGATGCATTTTCTGGAGATAGCAGATACTTTGCTTTTATTTTTTACCTATTCAGCCAGCCTGTGTATCTTCAGTGGGCAGTTCAAGCCATTCACATTTATTGAGAGAATTGATATTTGGGTGAATTTCTATTCATCCTGTAGGGTAGACTCTGATTTTGTCTTTTTCTTAAGCCATTGTGGAATCCGGGTCCTGGACTTTAGCTTTTGGTAATTTTGTACTGGTGGGTGTCTATTATGCTGGTCAGTATACAGTGCAGGTCTGAGTACATCTAGCAGGGTGGGTCTGGTCTTTGCAAATTCCCTCAGTGATTGCTTGTCTGGGCAAGTCTTTACTTTTCCCTCATATGAGAAGTTTAGTTTTGCAGGATACAGAATTCTAGGCTGGTCATTATTGTGTTTTAGAAGACTGAGGATTGGTCCCCAGTCCTTTCTGGCTAGTAAGGTTTCAGTTGAGAAGTCTGCAGTTAGGTTTTCCTTTGTAGGTTACCTGCTGTTTTCACCTTACTGCTCGTAGGAGTGATTCTTTCATGTTTACTTTGGTCAGCCTAATAACTGTGTCACTTGGTGATTGCCTTTTCACATTGAATCTCCCGGGAGTCCTGTGTGCTTCTTGTACCTGAATATTTAGATTTCTAGGTAGGCCAGGGAAATTTTCTTCAATTATGCCCTAGTATATTATCCAACCCTTGTGTATTTTCTTTTTTGCCCTAAGGGAGAGCTATGATTCTTACGTTTGGCTTCTTTATACAATCCTAGATTTCTTCTATGCTTTGTTCATGCCTCTCGTCTCTGTGTTCTTTCTCTTCAACTGATTTGTTTAGCTCATAGATGTTATCTTCAAGCTCTGAGATTCTTTCTTCCGTGTGAGCCAACTTATTCTT
This sequence comes from Avahi laniger, assembly GCA_963575035.1. Taxonomy (NCBI): domain Eukaryota; kingdom Metazoa; phylum Chordata; class Mammalia; order Primates; family Indriidae; genus Avahi; species Avahi laniger. The sequence continues at coordinate 9,921 of CAUYSK010084309.1, forward strand.
AAGGCTTTCCACTGTTTTGTAATTCCTTGAATGCATTTTTAATTTCCAGAATTTGTTTGGTTTTTCTTTAATGCTCCAATTTCTTTAGAGAATTTTTCATTCATTTCCTGCATTGTTTTTGTGACTACTTTGTGTTAGATTTTTAGTTTCTCTTGTATTGCATTGAGCTTTCTGACAACCCATATACGAAATTCTTCATCTGACATTTTAACCATTTCGTTTAGGTTGGGGGGCTATTGATTTCTTTTGGGGGCATCTTTTAGTTTTATTTTTCATGTTTCCAGAATCCTTTTGCTGATTTCTTCTCATCTGGCCCCTCGTTTGAGAGCTGGGGGTGCTAGGACTGGTTTATGGCCCTGTCTCCAAGTCCCCAAAGATCAGTCCCTGACTGTGTCAGGGAGAGAAATGCTGGCCCTGAATTGCCTTTGGGGTGTTTTAGCAGGTTTGATGAACCTGTTGGGTTTACCTCTGACCCGTTGTCTTCACCTTTTCCCAATGGAGTTGTAGTGAGTTTGGTCCCCAAGCTTAAGCTCCAGGCTGGTGGATTGCACTTGTGTGTACAAATCCACTGCCCCCTAATAGCTTGAGATGGAAGGTACTATGTTTAGCTATGGGGTTGTTCCCACTGTCGTTAATTGTAGTTTGTGTGGAGGAGCCAGTCACTGAGGTAATCTATTGTGCCCATTGTAGGCTCTGGTCCCCCAGTTGGGGCATAAGAATGGCCCAAGCTTTTAGAGGGGCCTTGTAGCTCCCAAGGGTTGCTTAGACCCTGCTCCCCCCTGAGGTGGGGAGAGGAGCAAGATAGATCATAGCTGGGGTGTGAGAGCCTGGGTGTGGGGCTTTGCTGAGCCTCTACGGGGCTCAGAGGTTGCTTATCTGGCTGCTAGGGGGAGCCACTGGTATGCTGTTCAGGGCTGTCTCTCCAAGCCTTGGGGCTGCTCCTCATGGGATAGCCCAATGGTGTGATTGTTGAGGCACCTTGCCAGGCTTTTTCTGTCTGTGTCCACAAGCCTGGGCACTTTCCCCTCTGATTGGTCCCTTGTGTTCCCTCTCTGCCCAAGATGGGCTCTCGAGCTTCCCCATAGTGTGTATGTTTCACCTACTGACATGCATCTTTGCATGATGCTGACAGATAGGGGATCTCCAATTGTGTACCCCTTTTCGGCCCCTGGACTCCAAGGCAAGGCAGGTGGGCCTCTCTATCTGCAGAGGTCTCTGCCAGGGGAATGTTCCCACCAGAGGAATAGGGGCAGCTCAAGAAAATTCTTGGATCAAGCTGCACTCCCTATTGAAGTAAGTGATGGGGGAGGCAGCTGCTCCAATTCAGCCTGTGGCACCCAAGACATTTGGTTGCCATGGGAACCAGTACTTATGCAAATTCAGTCTCAGTGCCACAGCCTACTCCAATATGGTGGTGCTGGGTGAGGTGGGGGGGTGGATGGAGTGCGCTTACAGCCCCTGCTGTCCTGTGGTCTTCCACAGCCTTCTGATGGGTAAGGGCTCTCTCTTGCCACTCATCCCTGGAATTGGGACCTCTCCCCTAAGCATCCCTGCCTTGCTGCCTGCACCGTCAGTAGGTGAATCCTCCAAATGCCCGTGGGCAGAAAGATTGCAAACTGCGGCTGTACCACCCAGCTTGGGTGGGGACACCCCCCCAGCACTGAAAGGGGGTCACTCAGTACAGAGAACTCTAGTGGCTGCTATGGTGCAGGGAGGGGCTGTGTTCTCTCTGCACTGCTGTTGTGTCCGGGGGGAGGGGCACCAGGTCCTGCCCTCCTCACCAAGCTACCACACTGTCTGTGGCAGGTTCAGCTAGGAATGTGTCCCCATTGTGGGGAGCCAAGTCGCTCAGTACAAAGTGCTTTGGCAGTTGCTAATGGGGCGTGTGTGGCCACATAGCTACAAGCTGGCTTGAGCCAAAATTACTTTCTAGGATGCCAAGAGTAGAGGAGGTGCAGAGGAGGACGCAACCAGATGCAGGGATGCTGGCTCTCTGGTGTCTCGTGGCACTCCCCAGCAGGATGAGAGCCCTGTGTCCTGTTGCTGGGCTGAGGCACCAGGGTGGGGAGGGGGAAGACCCCTTACCCTTTCCCTGGGCTCCAGAACTCCCTGGATTTGGTTCGTGCCACCAATTTCTTTTTTCTGTCCTCCTCTCAGCTGCACGGTTCTTCCTGGTGATGTCCCCAGACTCCACTGGTATGTGTCCCTGTGGTCCACTTCCAAGCAGTAATCACTTTCTGCTCTCATCAGTCCAATCCTCAACTCTTCTGCCGGGATGGTCCAACAAGCTATGTCTCTAGTTGGCCATCTTGGCTACACCCTGTGCTGGGTTATTGTTCAAGAATCTGAGCATCAGTGATAACAAGAAGTAAAGTAAATGAATGGCTGGCTTCCTTACAGGATAAGTGTCAGTGGAGATGAGCCTGCGTTTGTCTTTTTGAGCAGTATGGAGGCAAAGGACCAGTATGCACTCAGTCAGACACTGATCACAGTGACAAAGCCAGTGAGGTGTCAGCATTCCTTTTGGGATCAGTCTGAATTATTGTGGGGTCACTCCTGAGACTTAGATTATGGTGAGATTTAGAGGTAAGGTGACCAAGAAAGTTCTGGAACAGTCTGGATCTGTACTGTCCAATGTGGGAACCCCCAGTTGGGTGTGACTTTTGAGCACTTGAGATGTGGCTGGTCCAAGCTGAGATGAGCTGTGAGTGTGAAATGCACACCAGATACCAAAGACTTAGCGTGAAGAAGAGAATGTAAAACATCTCTTTAATGTATTTTTATATTCATAACATGCTGAAATGGTAATATTTTTGGTATACTCAGTTAAGCAAGATATATTATTAAAATTAATGTCATTGTCACCTATTTTTTATTTCTATTATTTATTTGGCAGGTCTACTAGCAATTTAAAATTACATATGTACCTTGCATAATATTTCTGTTGGACAGTGCTAGTTGAAAACTTGAAGAGAATATACACCAGAGATGGCAAGGCTAAGAAAAAAAATCAAAATCAAACATGAGGTAAAAAAATTAAAATGTAACAAGTCCATATATAAATCACTGGAGGAGAAGTAAATCACGAATTTGTTACATATCCATATCTGTAATATTAGAAATTAGATATTTAGAGCGGGAAGAGAGTTTTCCAGCCTGTCTTTCTTTTCCCTCCCTTTCCTCATTTCTCTTTGCACTGTCTAGGCAGGATGGCTTTAAGTGACCATATTATCTACAAAATGACCTTCTTTGGCTCTGTCCTCTCTCTGCCAATGGGGTTAGAGTATCTCTGTCCAGTAAACCTGCCCTGAGACTAGAGATCTCTCAACTCAGCACCTAGTCGAGCTGGTTGGAAGAGAGTTGAGCTTGAAGAGAACTGGAGGGCTCTTCTGTCTTAAGGAGGCAGTTTCTCCTTAGTTTCAGGTGTCTGTTACCAGGACAGAATGTGGGCTCTGTGCTCCCAAACTTCCTGCTTCTCAAGAGACAAATTCTATAAAATCTCCCCATTTTCAAATGTTGGAAGTTAACTCATATCTTTTAAAAACATGTACATATCCAACAGTTCAGTCTTAGGAGGCAGATCCAGTTTCTCAAGCCACCAGCAGGTGCTTCCATCCTACACCTGGGGCTCAGTCACAGCTTCCTTGTGAATGTTGTCAGATCAAGAATATTTGCTTCCTTCATGGTCCTGGCATCCAGGAATTTAGAGGTTGGGGGCTGGGGTATTAAAATGGCTGTGACCCACTGGGAAGTCTAAAGGATGAGATGTGACCTCTTACACCAAGGGTAAAGGTTGCTGCTGCAAGCTGCCCTTAGGGATTGGATTGGTTCTCTTCCCCCCTGCAACCTGAATCCAGATGCATGTGGACATGGGTAGATACAGTGTTCTGTTGGAAGAGAAACCAAGTTGGTGGTAGAGGACTGAATGGTTGGCATTTTTAAAAGTTTACCGAATATTCAAATACATCTTTCTCTGTGAGTCCAGTTTGGTTTGGAATCTTGCCCACCTTCTGTGGCATCAGGGATCTCTATGATCTTATCTTAACTTGTCTAACCCTAAAATCTATGTCTATGAGGCAAAGGGTGGGTCTTGGCACCTATAACAGGTTTTGCTGCTGTTATTCTTGCCATTGAGTGTTTTGTTTTACTTTAAATCCTCTAAACCAGAAAGTGAAAGAAATTTGTGGATGAAAAATATCTTGAGGCTAATGAAGGAAGGAAAGAAGGGGGGTGAATATTTACTGCCTGTCTTCCATGTTCAGAGCACTTTAGGCATGTAGCTCACCTCTTTCTGACAATTGGCTTTTAAGGTAATTTTATTTCTCCCCATTTTCCTAAAGAGGATGTGGGGGCTTCATGTGGTTAGGTGTCTTGGCTGAGAATCAAGTAGCAGAGCTGAGATTTGTGCACGGGACGGAGGGGCTCGGATGCTTAGTGCCTCTATGCATTTGTGGATTCACATTGCAGATATTCAAACCCAAAGCATGGACTCCTAGGTTTCCTGGGTGGTTGCCAGTGGTGTATACACAGACTCCAAAGCACCATTAAAATCTCCAAGAACAGTTTTAATAAGCGAGCAGCCTCCCTGATTTTCCAAATTCAACCTCCCTTAGAAATCCCTCCTGTAGTTATAAAATCCAGTGTCTTACTTTTTAACATGGAGGTTGATTTTTTTTTTCCCCTCCACATGGAGGGCGAGTGACTTTTCCAAAACCCAAACCCTCATTATTCATTCTTACTGAATTTTCACCAAAACCCATTGAGGCATATCACCAGTTTGAACACTGAGTCCCAGAGAAGCTAAATTGCCTAAGAGCACACAGCTTCGAGGAAGGTAGAAGAGAGCAGGGGCAGAATCCAAACTCAGGTTCATCTAGAAATTTTTTTTTGCCTCAAAAAGAGGAAAAAGACCTCTCACTGCTATATTTTGATATCCATTTTTGCATTCTTGAGGTTGCATGTCTAAATCTTTGATGGCTTAATGAAAATAGCAGGTATCTATTGTCTTTCTATCAGTCTAGATGAGTCGTTTTGTTTTTAAGTGATGGAAAAATGATTTGAAGAATGGATTTTATGTTTTTCTTCCAGGGCATAAACAATTTTGAATTTCAGTATTTGAATGTTGCAACTAACATGCAAGTTTTGTGGGTTTTTTTCCCCTCCTCCTTTTCTTTTTTCTTGTAAAGCATGTGCATCTCTCTTTCTCTCCTCCTCTCTCTCCTCTCTCTTTCACACACACACACACACAGTCCTTGGGGTGAGAGGAGAACAGATCTTTGGAAAAAGGGAAATAGCAGAAAGAACAATACATCATCTAGTCATGCAATTTAGGAAACTAAAAAAGGAGACAGCAGCAGCCAGGCAGTTGCGCTGACAGCCCCATCCAGCCGAGCAGCAGTTCTGCTAGTGCTGGAATCCTGCTTACAGTAATGAATTTCGATGCCACTCTCCAGTCTAGGAGTGTTTGGGGGAGATAAAAGTGGAAGTGTGTGCTATGCCTCTGACCTGGTTTTCAGTTCTAGACAACTTCCTGGTGTGGTTGCAGAAAGTTTGCCTTTCCAGAAGCGAGCATGAGGGCTTCGTTTTCTGGCCTGTCGTTTTATTGCTGTCTGCTTTAAGGCAGATTTTTTTTTTTTTGAGGGGAGGGAGGATAGCAGGGGTTTAACTTTCTTTTTAGGGCTTGCTGGAGCATTCCTGCTGATGGGCTGCCAATTCGCATTGTGTGGGCTCCGCAGCCATCGCCTGCCCACAGCGCCGCCATTACCCTACTTCTTGGGTCTCTGCTCTTCTATTTTCTACCTGCAGCCATTATTTTTCCTTTTCTCTTCTTTCTTTCTTTTTCTTTCTTTTTTTTTTTTTTATTTTTTTATTTTTTGAGCCTGGGGAATTCTCCTGTGCTCACTGACTTTTTGCTTCATTCAGGCAACACACCATCTGTCTGTTTCAGTCAGGGAGGTCGGATGTCAAAGTCACGGGCACACCCTCGGTTTCATGAGGAATGATCATGGGAGGGGTGGGCTGCACTCTCAAAGGTGGACCCCGGAGCCCTCATGACACCCCACCATCTAAACAACTGCTCACCAGGCAGTTCTTAAAGCCAGACCTCTGAGTACAGTGTGCAGTAAAGGAAAAAAACAGTGGGTTCCTAGCTCAAATGCTCCTAAACCTTATGACATGGGGCAAATTGCTTACCTGGGCTGCTGCGAGGCTTAAGTACCAGGATGTATGTTAAGTGGTGTCCGGCACGTAGCTGCAACAGCTCTGGGGTTAGACAGCCAACGCCCACAACTCAGTTCTACCACTTCATACGCCGGGCACGTCGCCGGCCTTGCTTGAACTTCGGATTCCTTCTGGGTGGATGGGGCGATAGTAGGACCTACCTTGTCAGGCTCTGAGGATTAAGTGAGATAATAATGATAATAATGGCAATCCCAGGGCCATTTGGTGGTTGCTTACTCTGTCAGTATCTAAGTGCTCTGCAAGAATTAGCATAAATATTTATGGTGCAACAATGTATATGTTGTAGTTATGTTAGTGCACAAAATAAAACATTAAAAAGCATTTGGTAGCCATGTGTGCATAGAAAGAGACTTATTTTAGATGTATACAATTGCATATAGCTCTCTATATAAACAGCATGTAGTATATGTCATATAGATAAGGAATATATATCATTTGATTTTTATATAATTTGAATCCATAAAATATATATGGATATATGTATAATACATTATATATGTGGATATAGAAATGATTTATAATTAAAAGGAAAAAATGCAATACATGAGGCTAAGTGCTCTATGCTAGGCTAAGTGCTTTGCATGTTTTAATGCGTCTCATTATCATAAGAACACTATAATTAGGTGCTGTTATTATCCCCATTTTATAGATGAGGTAACTGACACACAGAGGTTAGGAGATGTTCTAAATGCCTCTTATATACAGATCATAGACATTCATGTGCATGTAAATATACATGTAGATTAAGTATGTGTGTTTTGTGGTGTGCCTGGCCATGCATTTAAACGATGTTAGCTGCTATTATTATCATTATTATTTGTTTTATTCTCAATGCAAGCTACCACACTTGTTCCCTTTAGAAAATGACACTATTAGTTTTAAAAGAATGCTCAATATTTTCATCACAATACCACCTTGCTACCCAGAAAATATTTCCCTTTTGAGATAGTTGATAAATTCCCTTCTCTGGGCAAGATTATCCATGGTCAGAGTAGCCTTCCTTGTCCAGACCACAGAGGCACAGTTTTGCTGCCTCTTCAGTTTTCCAAAGGGTGATGAGCACACAGCGTATGTAGTAGGACTGGGCTCTCCCAGGAGATGTTTCAAAACGGCCAAGGGGCCAGCTGTTTCTATAACCCCCAAATCCACCTCCCCTGAAATTGCAAGTGGCTGTGATGGGAAGCCCTGATTTTACTCACGAGCTGAAGGACTCTCTCTCTGCTGTGAACTAAGCTGGTCCTTGGTCCAATATCAAGCATCAGGTTGAATCCTGAGCAATTGCACAATGAGAATTTCCAGACCCTTCCGAAAATTCTGCACCTTGTGAATTTCTATGCAAATCTTTCAGATATATAAGATTCATATGACCCAGTATGAATAAAAAAAATAAGGATCCCCTCCAAAATGAGCTTTTGTAAGTTTTCCAACAAAAATGACTGTTTTCTCTCTTCCCTTATGAGAATATTATCTTCAGTCCTAGTTCTTTAAGTTAGTGAAAAAATAATTACAGATTGTCATGAGAAAGGTTGAGAATATACTTCGATATATAGGTACATGCTTGTGTATATGTGTACACAGCCCACACGCGCACATGCACGCAGACACACATTTGTTGGCTCTGTCAACAAGTGTCGGATCTGCAAGAAGAATGAAGCATGAACACGAACACAAAGTTCACTAGAAGATGGTATCTTCCAGATGATGGTGGGCCCTAACCTCAGGAATCTAAAAGCAGAGGGGTCCAGAAATCTTTCAGCAAGCTCACTAGGTTCTAAGAGGAGGTCTGTGGAGCATTTGGAGGGACAGTCTCATCAGCGACATGCTTTTGCTTGTGTGTGCACACGTGAGTGCAAGCATGAATGCTCTCCAGAACTATATTTACTTCAAAAGTGACTGCTCGCCAGGAAGTGGAAACAGCCTTCAGATGACATCATAAATAATAAAGGCTGTCTGGGTGTATGGTAGGAACTTGGGATTAAGATAGTGGTCCACGCTTTTGAATTGTAAATCTCTAATGTTTTATTTTTTACATGGAAATGGTTTTTCCGTTTAATTAAAATATTTTAAGAAATGCGTTATAGGTGAAATGAGGTTATGGCTACCTCTTGGGAATTGTCCGCAGAAAAAAAAATAACAGCCTCTATTTATGCACAAAGCATATGCGTCGCATATGGGCTTCCTCGGGGCTTATTTTCTCACCTCTGCCCACACTCCGGTGGAGGACGAGGGTAGCATGACAAATATTTGCATCCACTGGTCGAGTCTTTTAAGAAACTTCCCTTCTGCCATCATTTTGGTTTTCTTTACATCACATGAAATGTATATGCGTATCTCTATTTTAAGCGGGTCTGCTTTTGGAGATTCTAATGTAAACTATTGTTTTTGTTATCTGCAGTTACAGCCTCATACTTAGTGGGGAAGGAATTCATTTATAAACCAATATTTTAAGAAACTCCTTCTTACCACCTGTGAGGATGAAGCTCGTACCTTTTGTAAGGAGATTACTTAGAAACCCAAGTTTAACATTACCACCACTATATCATCATCATTAATAAATGTTGGCGTGGCTGTGGACACAATACTCACACTGCTGGTGGGACTGCAAGCTAGTACAACCTCCATGGAAAGTAGTATGGAGATACCTCAAAGAGCTGAAAGTAGAAATACCATTTGATCTAGCAACCCCTCTGCTGGGTACTTACCCAAAGGAAAAAAATACGTTCTATGAAAAAGCCATCTTCATTTGAATGTTTGTGGCAGCACAATTCACAACTGCAAAGATGTGGAAACAACCCAAGTGCCCATCAATCCATGAGTGGAGTAACAAATGTGGTATCTGTATACCACGGAGTTCTACTCAACCATAAAAAAAAAAAAAAGAAAATGGTGAACTACCTCTTGTATTATCACAGATGGAGGTGGAGCCCATTCTTCTAAGGGTCGTGAGAATGGAAAAACACGCACCACATATACTCACCATTAAATTGGTACTAATTGATCACTTAAGTGCACATATGGAAGCAACATTCATCGAGTGTCAGGCAGAGGGGAGGAGGGGATGGGTAAACTCACACCTAACGGGTGCTGTGCGCTCTGTCTGGGGCATGGCCTTGCTTGTAACTCCGACTTGAGCAGTGTAAAGGCAATATATGTAACCTAAACATTTGTATCCTTGTAATATTATAAAATTTTTTAAAGATAAACTCTCTGTAGTACAGTGCTTTGGCTTAACTTGCCCTGGGTCGCAGCCAGCAAGTGGCAGAATCAGTGTGCACTCACAATATCTGCTTCCAGACCCCACAGTTTTCCACCTCTCTGTGTGTTACCAACTTGCTAGGAGTGTTAAGATAAGTAAATGAGATAGGATTAAGACATTCTTAAGTAACTAAATGGGGTAGATAATTCAACCCTGATAAAATTCGTAAATGAAAAAAGGAACAAGAGAACACAATATTCTTGGTTCATAATAACTCAATGAATGTAAACAACTCTAGCACTTAGTATTTTTTTCATCTTTCTCATCCAAGGTCTCTGAAAAAGTTGTGTTAGTGCCTTGGCCATATATTCATTTATTCAAAATGCACGATTTCTTGTCGTTTTGTTTTAAACTGAAGATTGACATTTCCACGCTGGGGGGATAGCTAAGCTTAGTTCAATTTCTTTCTTAAACATTCATGGTTAGTGCCACTGACTTCCTCAGAAAGTTGAGCAAGGAAGAGGAGCCCTCTGAACCAGAAAACCCAGGCACCTGCAGGAGGCACCTGGGTGCTGGTGGATGGGGCAGTCTACCGCCCACCTGGGCACTGCCCACCCTGCACCCCCTGGTGGGCACAAACGCGGTCACTTGTGTGGATCACGAATCTACCCCCCGAAGAAACTCACTCACAGAAGCAAAAGAATTCAGAACACCAACTCACATATACCTTTTCAGACTAAGCTTTTATTTTTTTGATATTACAAACCAGTTTTCTTTATTCACAAACCACTGTAAGTGATATAAACACTAATTTCTAAAGACAGATATACACATTTTTCTGGGTTTGCAGATTGCGTGATGTGTGTGTTAAGAAGTCACTATATGCCACACATATTAATCTTTTTTCCATAATTCATAATAGCAATAGTTATTTAGATAAATGAAAACATTCCAAATAATTACTGTTTAAAAAAATCCAAAATGTTTGTTTACATTTCTGACATACATTTTAAAATGACTTATTGGCATCTTGGAGGAGTGCCTAGACAAAAGATTCTGCAACATCAGTTGGCACCCACTTGCTCTAAATGATTTTATTAAAACTACATACAGTCATGGGGGAAAGTACAGCTCATTGATGAAAACCAAAACTGCAAATGAATTTTACTTTAACCAACACAGTAAGAAGTCTATGTTTGTGATTCCAAACACAATGTAAATTCTGGATTTTGAAATCTGAGGCAATTGAGAGAAATCTATGTATTCTCCCTTAGCCGCCTGTTCCCACTCTTTCTCCCCTCCGGAGTGGGATGCCATAGCGTCTTAATGATGTATTTCCTTTAAGAACATCAACCAGGCACCCACTGTCATAACCTCGGTTTCCAGGTGGGGGAATGAGAATGTCTTAGTGATGCCATAAAACACCCCCTCGCCCCTCCCCTCCCCCACCCAAATTAGTTTGGCGAAAAGAACATTTTATATGCTTCTGGCTTCTAAGCAGTTTCCCCCTCTTTTGGTTTTTTTTTTTTTTTTCTCTTTTTAAGAGAACGATAATCTTAGATATTGAAGCTGCAGAAACTTTGTTTTCAAATCTCGTGAAACTTTATTGATGGTTTAATATCCAACTGATCTTACGGCATGCACATAGGATGACAAGAGAAAGCTGGATCACAAACACTTTTTTTTTTTTCAGTTTTGTTTGGTTTTGTTTTAAAGCAGAGTTGTTACAGCGGATTGGCAGGTTCACAGCGGTGAGCTGGTAACTTACTAAAGTGCGAGCTGTAGGGCCTGCACTGTACACATGAGGATTTAACTACGCAGCAAAACTACTCGGGGACAGCTTGCTGCTGTGTTTTTTATTTAAATACAAAAACAGGAAGACCCGTGACAGATACCCCAACTCAGGTTAACTTGTAAACAGGACAACGTGGAAAGAGTCCAAACAGTAATACAGACAAACTGCAATTTTTCGGGTGTGTCGCTCTGGCCCCGTAGCCAAGAAAGGTGGGTGGGACTTTGTTCTTCAGAGATGAAGATGGTGGATCTACTTTTTTTTTTTGCTTCCTACTGACAAATGTCCTGGGCCTTGGAGACAACTATAGATAACTGGTTTGAGATAGTCCTTGGGCATGGGGGGAGGTGGAAAGGCAGGCTCTCACAGACCGAAAAATTGCAGATTGCTCACACAACGCAGTCATGTTTGAAAAAGTACCAAGCTGATGAAAATACCATGATTATCTCTACTCAATGATTGCAATACTTGTAAAATGCTTCTATAAATCCGAATATGATTATCATTGTAATTCCATAAAAATTATACGTCTGTCTCTAACAGTTGTTCTACTTAGGCTAAAACTAAAGCTTCATAGACTGTTTCTAGAACTTAACAACTCCACTGCACAGATGTAAATTTTATACATTTTTTTTTTAACTGGTACAAAGAATTTAAGTTTTTATTACTTTCTTTTTTTGGAAAAAAAGAAAAAAATAGAAACAGTGCTTTTTATCACCTTTTTATTAATGTTATTTTTTTCCCTCCCATAATATAAAAGTCAGCAATGATATCAATAATTTATTATACTGGAAGAAATATAAAAAGAATGCTTGTTGATGGCCTAACTAGCAGGGGTTTTTTTGCCTAAATAACTAGCAGCTGGTTAAGAAGCTGAATACTGCCGGGTGGAATGGTTTAAAGGGTGGGTTTGCACAGCTTCCTTAGACTTGGTTGCACAAGTGCTACTAGAAGCACCCCCTTAACAACATAACCTTTGGCTTGAACTGGCAATGAGTAACTTAGAACCATTGATACATGATTGTTGGTGCAGTGGGTCGTGCAGATTCATCAGTTACTGCATTTTTTTTTTCTTTCAGCCAAACCCCAATTCCAATCCCCTAACCCCCTCCCAACCTCCCCTTTTGCAAAATAAAATAATGCAGATGCAGGAAAAAAAAATGACTACTATAGTCACTTACACTCTTCCCAAACAGCTGATACCCCCAGTAGCTTAATTTTCAGCATATATAATTCATTTACATAATATAGCACTCTGGATATGGCCCTAAACCAGTTTTTTTTTTTTTTTTCATATCTAGCATCTCTCTAGATCAACCACAAAAACTCCTACAGCCAGCGACCAAACTATGGAACCTTCAGAAATTAAAGACCCACAATATTAAAATACACAGAACAAAATATCTGAGGTATAAGATAAAAAATGTAATTTTTTCCTCTTTTTATTTTTAATTTTTTTTTTTTAGAGTTGCTAAAATGATGCACTACTGCATGTATTGCAATACTCAGGCCTCGGAAAGCTTCCTTTCTCCCCACATTGGAAGGTTTTTATGGTTTTGTCATTTAGTATGGAGCAAAACGGTTGTATCCCCCTCGGTATATACTAGCCTGCAATGAAGAAAGAACGAGACCCACATCATCAGCATGGCTCCTAGTCTTGGCATCAGTCAAAGGTGCAAAAGCATTCTGAAACAAAGCAATTTGAGGGGTGTGTTTTTTACATTTTCCTTTTGCAACATGTGGATCATCAAAAAGACTAATGTGAAAAATAGACACTCAAAACCAACCAAAATGGAGGCACCCCCTACCCATCCCAGGTCATTCTCGGAGAACTAAAGATAGGGCCAGTCCTGACCTTCCCCAATAGCTCCTTACAAAGCAACTCCCTGACAGACCTAATCCTGTTAAGCCAGTCCTCTTAGCTAAAAGGACTCGACACAAACTGGACAATGGAAGGATTTGCACTGTCTCATTTTGTTTGTTTGTTTCTTGGATTGATTAATTAACCCTATGTTCCCTTGGGGGAAGCTCAGTCTACACTCTAGGTTGAATTTAGAAGATTTACTGAATGTAGTAATTCAACTCCTTTCCAACACATTCCTCAAACGGACGAGGTGTTGAAGCAGAGTTGCCGACCGCAGAGTCGGGATGAAAATTTCAATCTACGTCTTAGCTTGACTCGGCTCAGCAGTCTGTATGGAATCTGATCTTGAGAAGGGAGTTGTACAGAGGAACTGCTTGATGTAATTAAGCTTGTGCAAAACAATGTTTCCAAATCGTCGTTGAATGTCTATGACCAAGCTCCAGGGAATTGTCTGGCCATGGCTTTAAATGGCTATGAGGTGGTGGCACTTAACTATTTCCTTTTTCTAAAAGTATTGGCGATTCCAATGAATGCCTTGGGGGATTTATTTGTAGGATAAGGACTGATATTCTTGATCCAAGCAGAAAACTGCATGCCAAAGCTTTGTAATGATTGCATATGCTTTTCACGTGATGGGCACGTCTTACTGTACTCAAGAGTTTTAGTGCATAGAAGTTTGAACAAGTACAGGCAAATTCACCCCGCCCTTGCCACCCATTTTTGCCCTCCCCCCTCCCCTTCCCCAAACAAAAACCCAGACCCCCAAAAGAAAAACAAAAGACAACCCCCAAACCCAGCTGATTCCTTCTAATTTCTTATGTACTAGGTACACACACACAGTGTGCCCCTTTCTCTATTTTCTTTCCTGGGCGACTATGACTTTAAACATGAATTGTAATAGGGGAGGAGAGGCAGTCAGATTCTCAGCTGCCTGACAGCAGAGGCCTGGAAGTGTGCAGCTTAGCTCCTCTGAAGTCTGTGCTGGGGCTGGAACCTTGGGGCTATGTGAATGAGCAGCAAGGGAGGGAAAAAAAAAAGAAAAAAAAAAGTTCTGCATTGACACTGCATTCTGTTAGTGATGGATTTAATTATCAAAATGACTAATTATTCCATTAAGGTAAGTGCTCCGCTAGGTGAGACTTGCAAAATTAGAAATATAATAACTTACATGCACTACATTGCCAAGAAATTAAGACATTTATCAAGTTTACTGGGAGGATTAATGTGGCATTTTAGCTGCTGTTAGCACAAGAGACAAATTCAATTAAGGGAAAGTGAGAGGACATCAACCGTCAACCCACACTAAGGTCCCAGCTGGGGGGAGGGAAGGGAAGCAGGGAGAAGTGAGGACGAGGAGGAGCCGGTACTCACCATGGCACCAACGCCGTAGGTGGGGGCTGGAGCAAGTGCGTGGTGGTAGGGGTCGGCAGCATAAACTCGTCCGTAACTGAAAGGAAAACACAGGTGAAGACGAATCCGTAACATGCCATTATAAGGTAAAGTAATGATCGTCATAAAATCCAAAACACCAAGGCAGTGTAGAGGGGGCCCTATTTATCTTGGAATAAGAAACATAAGAAAATTCCATCTGTGCACAATGCATTTCTTTTTCATCCATTTAAAGTGGCTGGTCGTATTGGTATGTTTAACATACACTCACATTTACATATTCCCTCCCCACCATAATGCTTTTTCTACACTGCTCATGCAGCTACCTCAGAGACTGAGATAGGCAAAGAGAAACAAGTTGAAAGAGTGGTCTTAGGAAGCCCAGTGCCCCCAGAGGATATGTGAATACTCAGCGGGGATTGGCTCTTCCTCCTGATTTAGCTGTTGCAATCGAGGGAGGATGGATCAGAAAGGGTGAAGGCAACCTGTCTGTGCAGTTTGTGTCCAATGTCTTAGAATGTGAAAGAATAAGTGTATTTGAATGAAAACACCCTTGGAGGGTCTGTGGGACCCCCCCCACCCCACTCAAGAGTTAGAGCCTGATTTGCTTTGGGGCCTCTTACCCCAGAACTTCTACCTCCTCTACCTGTGGCCAGGTTCTGGGAAGGGAGGCGTTTGAAGAAAATACATCCTAGTGACATTTACTCATCTTCAAGTTTTTCTATCTCTGCTATCCTTCTCCTTCCACTGCCATGGCTTCCAGCATAGGTTTCAGAATAAAAAGGAAGAAGGGATAGACACCAGATGCACTGGAAGTCTGGAACCGAACATCGCCACCAATCAGAAATCAGGGTTCAGAGGTTAAAGTCGCTTGCTCAAGTTCACAGCTCGAGACAGAACTGAGCCTCGACTCTCTCGCAGCAACTTGCATGTGTGTTCTCCAGCATTGTGTGTCTGTACTTCCTTGACCTGCCGGATGTTTTCTTGGAGGTGGTTTGAACAGGGCTGTGTTGATACGGATCAAAGCTGAGAGGCAATCTTAGGTTCGGTTCTCTGGAAGCTGAGCTTGAATGGAGTTTCGTGTGCAGGTGATTTACGGAAGAGTCGCTCTCAGGAGGAGAGACACGGGCAGGTCAGAGTGAGGAAAAGACAGGCGAGGATGTGGTCTGAGCTGATGAACAGCTTCAGCCGCAGTCAGTCCCGCCCGACTCTGAAGCAAGTGGTTTTAAAGCCCCTGTAAGTTAAGCATGTGCTGTGAGCTTTCCTGAGGGGTGGGGGACGCACCGCCGGGTGGAAGGGGTTCCCTTTGGCAGAGGGCGATTTTCTGGAGAAGGGAGCAGCTGTACCCCATTAGCAGCCAATACTCACAGCAGTGGGGATGAAGGCACCAGCTACGCAGTGGGAGCTGAGCGGCTTTTCAACAGCTCTTGATTCTGCCTTTTTTGTTACTTTTTAAAGAATGGAGGAACAAGGCAGGAAGAAATGGTTTGTCTGCACTGTCAGCCTTGATCTTACTCCCATCCCTTATAGTCCAATTTGCATGTGCTTATCCCTTGCTTGCCCGTCTTTTCCTCAATCTTGTTTCCTCCCCACATCTTTTTTCTCTGGTTGGTGGACAGTGGCTAGGTCTGCCTTGGTTGCTTGTGCCATGAAGTGTGGGGAAGGGAGGGGAGCCGGGTGTAGGACGACCTTCTAAACTCAGACTCCAAGTTATACCCCCAATGGAAAAAACAAATGGTCATACCAAGCTTGCACTGGGCACATCCTCAATCCCAAGCCTGCTTCAGAGGGGCACTGAGCTCAAATAATCTAGCTGAGGCTTCCAGCATCAGCCCGGTGTTCTCCTGAACCTCAGGAGCAGTGATGTGAGTGGA